>JAJOOO010018515.1:0-27060 GCA_029582685.1 Solanum piurae | reverse complement strand
TGTATTTATAGGCAAGAGGAACTGGTTCCGAAAGGTTTCAATCCCTTCAGAATCCACACAACCATTCATGAAAGTTTGCAACCTTTCAAATGGTCATGGCTGTTTCTGAAAGTTTCACCCTTTCAGAACAGTCACTTCCAACGGCGGGAAATTTAAATAAAATGGGAAAGAATTTAAATAAAACGGGTCACGCGCGAATCCGAGTCGGGTCGGTCAATTAACTGAATAACTGAAAACATTTCGGTTAATTAAAGTTTTGGCTATTTAATTTAATTAATTAAACAATTAATTAACGAAATAATTAAAAAAAGCTTTCTCCAAAAAATAATCTCTCGATCGATCATTTTCCAAATCCAAAGCCAAAGCCGAGCGGCGTCGACGACGGCGCGAGGGGGTCCCTCTTTCCAATCCTTTTAACAATTAATAGGAGTGTTTCTACATTTAAACTCTTCTATTTTTCTTTCCTTCACCGATGGGGGAGAAATGCCTTTTCACTAAAGCATAAGAAGACTTTTCAAGTTCCCAACTTTGACTTTTCCTCTTTTTCCTTCTTCTCTCCATTTCCCATTAACTCTTGCTACATACCCAACAGAAGCTTAGTATGAATACCAACAAGCCGTAGTCAATAGGAATAGGTCGATTGAACTCTAAAGATATAGGAAGCATAAGTAAAGGTAAGTAAGGAATGCACAGTACAATTAGCAAAAGAAGAGATATAATACAATAAAAGTAAACAATTGTTTTTGGTTCTTTCCTTGAGGATATTCCCTTAAAATGATTATCTTTTATTTATTTTTGGGAGTAAATTTAAGTTTTTTAAATATTGTTGGAGAGACAAGAAAATACTCTTTTAAGTTGTGTGATACTTGCTATTTCGGCCTAATTTTGAGTAGTATTTTCTTGTGAATGCTTGACTGGTAATGAAATTGCAAACTCTTTGACACCGAGGCTCATGATTATGACATTGTATATAGCTTATTTTATGTTGTAGTTTGTAATGAATTTGTCTCTCTTAAAAGTGAAATTGATCCATCTTGATTGATACATGTGCCATGTGTGGTGAGAGTTTGTTTATTCCATGTTTGCATCTTCGTCTAGAACTTGTTCTGCATGTTCTTGAAGAGAAATAAAAAGTGTTGCTTTATATAGGGGACGATAATAGAGTTTCTTTGATTTGCATTGTAAACTTTAGTCTTTTCAGATATTATATCACTAGTAGACCCTTTGAGCATGTAGCTTTTTTCTTGGTATCCATGTTTTTACCTCAACTATTATATTGAATCCCTAGTTTTTGCACCCTGCTTCCTTGAGCACTGTAGCATAAACTTATTATAATTGTTAAACCTGAAGAAAAGGGATGTTTTATTGTAAAAGGTAATTAATGATAGCTACAAAGTGATTAAAACCCCTATTTGAAAGAATGTGACATGAAAAAAATGAAAAGGAAAAAAAAAGTTCTTTGAGAAAAAATAAAATTATTGATGAATTATTTAGATGATGAGAATTACTTGTGAAATAATTAGAGAGGGCGCAAAATAAAGAAAAGAAAATAATGGGTGATGAAGTCTAAAAGTGCAAAGTGTTGGGGGAAGTGTAAGTGTCACGACCCAACCCACCGGGACGTGCGGGCACCTACTCTAACAACTAAGTAGGAGAACCTTCGATTCTCAAACAGCTAGAAACACGTGGAAGGTTAAGAAAACGGAAGATAGAAGGAAATTAATGTAGATTTTATAAAATAAAGAATTTTAAACAATTCAAGTTAACTTGTAAAGTAATTAACTCCCCCAGGCATCTAGTCTAAATAGGTACAAGAGCTACTAATATTACAAGGTATAACCAAATTAACAAAGGACGCAGATCCCACCATACGGAAGGAAAAATAGAAGTTGTTGGATATTGTCTTCGGCTTCACCTATGAATCATCACTACCCTGCAACCAGACTATGCCAAAAGGCATAGCAAGAGAAGTATCAGTACAACCACACGTCTTGGTAGGCATCATCGGTCAACCAAATACCCACGGCATAATATATGAAAACCAACCAACAGAAAATATCAAATAAGACAGTTCATTCTTCCACCTTTATATTACCCTGCCCTTACCATTCTCGAATACTTTATAATATACTATTACTTGACTATCACCCCTTACCCGTTCCGTTCTTGATCATAGATTAACCCTTCTATCACTTATAGGAGGTTCCGGATGTAACCACTACCAACCTGGCCAACCACTCACGACAGACCCTTACTTCTTCCACATCACCACTCAACCCTTGACCACATAGTACCTTCTATCAAGACTTGTTACCATTTTCCAATACGAATCCCCTTCCAAGGTAATACCCAGCTACCCAACATTTACGTATGCACCACCCCACTTCTCAACTTTTATGAACACAGACCACCTCTCTAAAGTAACTCATAGTAACACCTGGAAACTCGGCCTCCACTCACCATACGTCACCCTGATTTGGGCCTGACCATTATAGTTCATGCAGTAACGAGATATATAACGAGTATACATAACATAGTACACACACGTATACACAATACATAGTTCAATTAGAATTTCAGAAGCAAAGCACAGTTACACATTCTCAATAACAAGTAGATATGACAATTCAATGGTCCTCTCATGGAACCCATACCCAAACTGTTAGTGTGCCAGAACGTGCACAATCACAATCACACTCATAATGTACATACTCATACTCATACAATCAACTGTCGAATCATGGCATGCATTGGTTCATTCATATTCATTTCATTAGGATTGATCCATAGTGTCTTATTCACAAATATACATGCATTACAATGAACAAATTACCAACATACATCACTCAAACATAAAATCAAGCCATCACCTATCCCTAGTTCATAGGATGAGGCTTCCTCCTACGGTATACGCCTTATGTAACAACTAGTGATACGGATACAACTATCCCTTTTTCAGTGCATGAAGGTCTACACATGAATTTTACCATCAACTATCCATATACTACATAGTGAATCATGGATTTACAACTACTTAATTGATAAACCTAGACTACCTGGGCGCCAAGCAAACGCGGAGGGATTTTAGTTCCAATCCTGGCTTTCGGACAACGAGACAGTGGATTTTGACTGGAAATCTGCAAGCTATCGACATCCTTATGCTAGAATTCTCTTTCTCCTTCCTTCCCAAGCCTAGAGTAGCCTTTTGAGGGTTTCTTGGGTGATCGTCGCCTCTTTTTGGATTTTTAGGATAAAAGGAGAAAATAAGACTTCACGTTTTTTAAGTTTTGTCCTGTCCATCCCGGTCTGGCGCTCCATGTCCCACTGGAGCGCTGCCGCCCTAGCGGTATCTGGCCCACTCTAGCGGGATGATGGACCCAGCTTTCCCCAATGTTTTTCCTTTCCTAAATAACGATGGTGGTACAATAAGTCACTATTATACAGTTTCCCTACCAGCCCCTAGCCTACATTACGACCCGTTAAAGTTCTATTTGATTCTATTCGCACATGCTTGATAGTGGAGATGTACATAATGAGCAATCTTATGGTTCATTATGCATACATGTGAATTTTCTTCGTGAGTGCGAGAGTTGTTATTTGATGTCAAGTCCTTAATTGATATTCAATCTTTTGATTTGAGTGTGTGGACTAGGTTTCTTTGATGAGAATAGGTGAGTAAGCTTAAATTTGATGGGTTCAGAGTCCTTCCTTGAGGTTAGGAGATTAGAGATTTGTTGTTTATTTGTATATCTTGCATAATGATTGAGAAGTGTACTTGATGGTTTGAAATTTATCACATGGTCTAATTGTTTGTATCAACTAAAGTGGTGGCATTCCTAATTTGATTTTTTGAGGTGAGATTTAATGCTTGCTTGTGGACGAGCAAAAGTTAAAGTATGGGGTGTTGATATGAGGCCAAAAATAAACATTATTTACCTCACTTTTATTATTTGTATTTGTCCTTTTTGAGCATGAATTTTATGGATTGTGCTTAATGGTATACTTTATTTGTAAGATTAAATTGGTGTGAAGATGAAGAAATTTAGAGCCTAAGTGAAATAAAGATGGAAGGTTAAAGAAAAAAATCAAGAAGACAAATTAAAGGATTAAATGGAATATTATATAATATTTATATATATTCCATCGTGCAAAAGAAAACAAAAAAACATACATGGGAGGCTGTGACACGTGGCAAAGAAGAACGCACCTCACTTTTGTGTGTGACAAACACTATTCACATGGAATTCAATTCTGTTTGGGTTTTGATTTCCTAATTTGTTTTAGACTCAATTATTTTATTCATGGTTTCCTACATCTATAAAAAGTTAATAAGAATAATTATTAAGGGAGATACTTGTAGGTACTTTGTATGGAAAAATAATTATACTTTTTAGGGTTATTTTCTACTTTTTCTTTTCTTAGGAATTAGTAGCTAAAGCCCCTTGTTGGCATTAGTAGCTAAAAAAAACCTTGTTCTGGGGTTGCAGCTACGAATGATTGTTTAGTATTGATTTTTTATGGATTGAATATTGGTTATCACATAAATTGCTCTTTTTCTCTTACTTTAGTATTTTGTGATTGACCGCCATTGAAATAAACTCATTGCCCAAATTGAACTCGGGTGAGGAATAAGAGGATAGAACGTGGGACAAAATATAAAACCTCGAAAAGCAGAACAGGACAAAATTTGTAGAACTTACCTGAAATAGTGGACCACGGCAGGGTTCACAGACCATGATAGGGACCACGGTCCGTTGACCTACCCATGGTGGTGACTTGAACTACACCAGGCCCAGACATCAGACCACGGGACCCTTCACGGGTCGTGGTCTTGATAACGGGCCATGGTTGCGTCCGTCAAGATTAGGAAGTGGCCATCCCTTAGACGCCCACGCCCAAGTGAAGACCACGGGGACCTTCATTGTCTGTGGTCCTTCACACGGGCCGTGGGAATGTCCGTAGCACCCTAGACAGTAGCCCAACTTTTCATTGACCTCAGCCCACATGCCCAAGTGAAGACCACGGGGACCTTCACGGTCCATGGTCCTTCACACGGGCCGTGGGAAGGTCCGTGAAGAGCTAGGAAGTAGCCCCATCTGGTCGGCCTTAGACTTTGAGACCAACTGAAGACCACGAGAGCCTTCACGACACGGTCCGTGGTAGGACCCGTGGTCAACCCTTCTACAGCTTTAAGTCAGGGGTCTTTTGGTCTTTCCCTATTTTGTTAGACCCCTAAAATACGTTGTTTTAACCCTAAACTACATGGTTTTTGTCAGTTTTATCCTAGAAACATAACTAGAACTTACCTAAGTCAGATCATTAATCAAAACTTAGAAAATTTGAACGCTAGAGAGGAGAAAAGGTCGAGCAACCCTAGTTCAAGAATGCATCAACTTTCCTCCATTTCCAGCCCTGAAATTGAAGGATTCCTCCATGGAATTCGTCACTATGTATGTGGGATTTCTCTAGTGGGTTCCTTTCGCCCATTAGGTTCCTAGATTTCAGTTAGATTCTTGATTCCCTATTATCAACTAAACCTAGGGTTTTTAGAACTTCAGCAGATTATCATGAATTAGTTATTTACATGTTCCAAATCAGATTATCATGTTATTACTTTTCTTTTAGCATGAATTTCAGAACCCTAGATATGTATTTCTTTAGTCCTTGAATTACACATGCTAGGTCAGATATTTCAGTATTTCAGATATACTTGCCTCAGTCTTGAATGTGTCATTATCAGTATATTAATATGCATTCTCAGTTTCCATGTCAGTTTTGAGCTATCTAATATAATACAAAAATTCAGTCATAATGTGTTAATCATTTAATCTATTGGGAGTAGCATAATGTCGAGTTGGACTAGGGCAGTCACCCATATAGTCCCAGAACTACGAGCCACGTAGGTTGTAAGTCCCCTGTGTTGGCATCATGTTAGTGATCATGCCAGCATGCCTCTACACCTTTGGCCGGGTGTATTGGGTCCTCTCGACGGAGCGTATACATCAGACTCCACATCAGCTCATGTGGTTTTATTATCGGTTATTAGTAGCTCCCACAGTTCAGTCAGACTCCATTGCAGTGACCACATTTCAGTATAACCAGTATTCAGCATCAGCATGTCTAAATTTGGTCATTGCATTCAGTTAGCTCAGTATTTAGTATCGATATCATGTTCAGATTATACTCTTGTTTTATTGCTTGTTCAGTTATATGTTTATTTCATCTTTACTCAATCCTGCATGCTCAGTACCTTTCAAGTACTAACGCATACTCTGCACTACATCATCTCGTGATGTAGGTCCAGGTTCTCAACATCCAGATCATGCTTAGATCGGTTCCCGATCTCCAATTCAGCAGCATCAATGGTGAGTCCTCATTCTTCGAGGACAATAGTCATGTTATCTCTCAGTTTTCATCGTTCTAGTTTCAGTTTTGCTAGACTTAGCTGGGGCATGTCCTAGTACTTCTAGTCAGTTAGAGGCAATTTTCAGACATAGTTAGATTCAGCTTAGTATTTAAGTTTGATTTTTCCTTTGTATTAAACTCTTAGATTTGATATTCAATTTTAGTAAATGGGTATTCCCCATCATTTAAGATTTATTTATCATTAGCTTCCACATCAGTTTTATTTCTCAGTTTATCTTTAGTATGTTCATGATTATGCCAACAGGGTTAGCTTGGGGTCACTTGTGATCTTTGGTCCTGTGTGCGCGTCTCGGGGGTAGATCAGGGTGTGACAAACTAGGTATCAGAGCACTAGGTTTAAGAGTCCTAGGATGTCTGAAAAGCCTCACTAAGTAAGGTCCTTTTCATGGGTGTGATGTGAACCACATCTAATGAGTGGGAGCCTAGAAAGTGTTTTAGGAAAAATATTCATTTTCTTGTTACTCTTATCGTGCATAAGGTATGATCTAATTTCATTCTAACTCGACGTTCTATGTTTCAGTGGTCATGCCTTCTCGTAGAGCTAACGCCAGGAATGTGAATGCTAGGAACGCAAACACGGCTCCTCCAGTCCCAGATCAAGAAGTTTCGAATGTAAAATTCCGGAACGCCATTAAGATATTGGCTCAGAGTGTGGCCAACCAGAACAATCAGCGGGCTCCAGTTCCGGCAAATGCTAATGTTGGGTCAGCTGCAGGCAGAGTGCGAGATTTTGTTAGGATGAATTCGCCAGAGTTCTTAGGGTCGCAGATTGGTGAGGATCCCCAAAACTTCATTGATGAGGTCAAGAAGATCTGTGTCGCAGATCAGATGTTGACACTTAATATGTACTAGAAAGAGTATTTTCCGGTGAAATTATGGATATTTTTCAGTTTATTTAGAGAATATATGAATTATTATCATAATAATTTACTTATCTCGAAGAAGTAGTCACAATTACCAAAGAAGTAAGGACCGAAAATAAAACACAAAGAGGTACATTTATTTATGAGGGAAATGAGGAATGACACTTTTTCTATATAACACAAGAAAGTATCTTATTAGTATCCAATTCCATATATTAAGAGAAAACCTCAATAATAGATCTCAATCCCAATATAGGAATGATGTTGTAGTCACTAAAACTAGCACTAGAGAAGATTTTTGCCCAATCTTGTTGATTTCTTTCCTTTCCATAAACATGTACCATCATGAGCATGTCAAAGAAAAGTTGAGTTTCGTATGACTTGTCATCAAACAAAAAACTTTAACATAAGTACCTTTATTTATATAGTGAAAAATCAATCTTAGTATTACAAAATTACCTTAAGTAAAATCGCATCGGCATAGGGAATGAACTTAAACAGGTCTCCTCCCACATAGATTAGGTTCTTGCTCCCTTCACGTCCTTCTATTACATGTGGAAGATCAAAGACAATGCAATTGATTTCAAGAAGTGCATCCGCTATAACTTTAGCCACGATTTCAATCCTTCAAAAACTCCCTTACAATTTTCAATCACCACACTTATAACCAATCGGGAATCACTAGCCATGGCTTCATTAAATTGACGGTTAAGTTTTGGGTCCTTTTCGTCATATTCAAATAGGTCCTTGCCATGAGAAATAGAAAATGGAGTATTAGGGTCATCACCAATATTGATGCATTTGCTAAGTAAGTGGGATGGATCCATGACATTTGGATCTAGTTGCATTTGCACAAAGGGCACTTGACTCAAGAGTTCATCTTTAAGAAGGAGACGTGAAGCCGGAGTAAGTAAATAACCCTCTTCTTCTTTATCATTTTCCTTGGTTTGATTAAAGAAGCCTGCATGAATTAGAATACGCATGAGACGAAAAATATAATCCATGCTTTTAGCATTATTGTTGATGGGGAGGGCATCCACTAAATCGAAGAGGGTCATGGCTCGTCCATGAGAGTGGATAGTATCTGGAATTCCAAGTTGAATAGCACATTTGAGTGACATGGAGTTGATGTAACTGAATGTATGGTTCCATATGTGTGCCTGAGCAGCCAACATTTCTCTAGTCATGTTGTCATTAGGCAATGCCATAGCTGTGAGATTTTTATAAAAAAGATAATACTGGCTGAGATAATTAGGAAACAAGATTATGCGCATATATAAATAAATATAGCAAGAATGAGAGGACCACCCTTATTAAATTTAAGAAGATTTTACTGGGGTATAATCTAATTATGCTTTCTTCATTTCTATTTATGTCGTAAATCTTGATTAAACATGAATTTTAAATTTTTTTAATTTTTTTAAACTAAGTAATAATTTAAAAGAAATTATAAATATTTGTTATACTATCTCATTGATAATAGAATATATTATTTAAAATTTATATTTTTAAATTACGAAATTGAACATTCTTTTTGGTTAAAGGACTACTAAAAAAATTGTCACATATAAATAGAAATAACGCTTCCATCTATAGAAAGCCAAATAAAGATAATTAGATAAATAACATTGCATTGTTGGTCCCACGAAGCTTTGACTTTTCTGTCTGCTTCATTAATTGGCCCTTTCCTAATTTGTGTTTACTGCACCTAATGGGTAACTAGAGAAAATTTGGTGTTGTGCCCACCAACATAACTTAGTTTAGTCCATAGACACTCTATTTCTTTTTGATTTATTTTGAAGGGTTACTTTAAAAAAAAGTGAAAAAGTGTGGTTGGCTTGTGGGGTCAGGGACTTTTTATCACTTTAAAAAATTGTGTGATAAAATAATAGTTTTAAAAATTATTGTCTTCCCAACAATTTAAATATTAAATAAATTTAATCCCCCCAAAAATAAAGTACAATCCCAATATAAAAATAATAATAAATTGGGTTATCAGAAAACCCTTTTCGGATGAAACCTCAGAAGTTTGTTCTACAATGTGGCTTTTGATCTTCCATATACCAGCTTTATCAATTTCGTAAGCTTCCATAAAACACCTTTCTCCAAGAACCAACCTTCCATCTTCCATTCTTGAAACCATAAACAAACGTAAGATCTCATAATCCTTTCCTGAAGATTTCAAACGAAGTGAATCGGGTCTCTTTTGTTCAATCTTCTTCCACAAGTTCAGTTGAATCTTGTTCAATCTTCTTCCTCTGAGGTAATTTTAATCGTATTTTTAGTAACTTTTAGTCCTATATGATTTATTTTTAGTTGCGGTAGTGTAGTGAAGTTTAGAGTTTTGCTTAAACTTTTGAAAATTTGACCCTTTTTAGTTTAAGTTTTTGATTCGGCATCGTTAATGACATTTTAATTTGGATAATGCATAGAATTTTTTTAAAAGTTTTATGTTAGCGATTTGAAAACTTTTACTGTATTTTGATCGATTTTAATGGTGTTTATGTCAATGGCATTATCGATTTTTGTTTGAACTGCTACTTTTTTTGCATGTGTTTTTAATGTAAGCTTTGTTTGTCCTAAGAGACTAGTGGTCGATATTTTTATATGACAAATTTGTTCTTGCTTGTATATAGTACATTATGGCTAAAACTAGAGGCAGCATCATTAAACGATCTGGTCTTAATGCTTCTAAAAATAAGAAAAGAAAGGCTGAAAAAGTTTTCAAAGCTTAAAAAAAGAAGAGAATTATTGTGGAAGAATATGAATTAACCTCTGATTCTGATACAATGGTTGAGACTGACAGCTACTAGGATAGTAGTGTCCAATCTAGTGATGATATTGAATCTAGTAATGATAAATGTGACAGTGAAGATGAGAGTAGTAGAGGTACCCAAACTGGTGATGAGAATGAGGATCCCCTGTCTTTGCCAAAATGTGCAAGAGACATTTTTGGTAAGTCGTATGATTTAAAGACATGGATAGATGAAATAGGATCGTTTCCAACAAAATTTATGTTAGAGCAAGGATGGTTGTTTATCGTGATTTGATAAATCTTCTAGTTCGAGAAAAAATTTATGAAGATTTTAAAGCTACTTGTTTTGGATACTTGAGGCATATTCCAGAACATTTAAAGTTCAATGGACAGATGGTCCATTATATGTTGTTGTGACGTGTGAAAAGTGACAAAAAAATTTCATGAAATTTGATTCTGTGTGAATGATAAGCCTGATTGTTTTGGCTTAAGAGAATTTACATTTAAGGGGCTGAATTGCTCACCATACCCCCATGATGCAAAATTGAAAAAAGTTCTTGAAAAGGGAGAGAAATTTTACTACAAGGTGACTAAGAATAAAAACATTACTGCTTCAAAGTTGATGCGTTTGATCAAGGGTTCCAAGTTGAATAAGCAGAAGTTGATGTGCTCGTTGGTTTTGTTCATCCACACGATGCTTCTTGCCCATGATCGATATAAAATTGTGGATCAAGCCACATGGAAAGAGAGTTTTAATTTAATATTGACGTATCTGAAGAATAAAATCAATTTGAAGAAGCAGAGTGAAGTGTTTAATGAAAGAGAAAATGCATCGTATGCTCTGTATGGCTTTCCCTAGGAATTTCTGGTACTTCTTATAAATTATGTAGTTTATTTATAATAATTCTTATATACTTGTGTAGTATTTTATAGCCTCTGTTTGTTTATTTATTCGTTTATTAATTTCAGGTTTGGATATATGAGGCTTTTCCTTATCTTGAAAAGTATGTCAAGAAGTCCTTGGATTCTCCTTTGCCCATTCTCCGTTTACTTAGATGGCACACAGTAAGAAAATGATAATATTATCAAAGGTGATCCATTTAAGTAAAAAGGTACAAAGTTTATTTATTATTATTTACCAATATTTATAAATTGGTAAATGTCATGTAATATTTGTATTTATTGTTTTTTCATAGGTTGTGCACCCATACTTCACACCTACTGTCGATGAGACAAAAAAGAATTACTTGACAACATTAAAGCCATATGTGGACGAAGTGAAGGATACAGTCCTCGATGCCTTAAAGGAAAATTTGAAAGGTGTGAATGTCCTTACTTTAGTCGTAGAGAATGTGGAGGATGAGTATTTTGATCACAATCCTAATCAACATTGTGAGAATTCTGTACCAAGTACTTCTAAAGATTCAAATTTGTGTCAGCATATTGCATCCCTCGAGCAATCAATGATGGAAATTGTTGCTTATGTACAAGAGGAGAAATTGAAAAGAAGTAAAAAGAACAAGAAAAAAAAGGTAGATAAATTTATATATTTTTTCTGTAAAATAATTTATTTGTATTAATGCTTAGCCACTGATCTTGCGGTAGATGATGACACCTTTTCAGCACCAACAGTTGATGACGAGATCCTTCCATTAGCTATAGTCGATGATGATCTTGCTACAGTTGATGAATACTTTGCTAAAGAAGTTGATGATGTTGTAGAAAAGATGAAGAAAGAGGAGACGAAAGAAGAAGAGAAAGAACAAGATGAGGAGAAGATTACAGAAAAAGAAGAGGAGAAGCTGCAAGAGAACGAAGAAGAAAAAGAAGAGGAGAAGATAGAACAAAAGAAAGAAAAAGAAAGTGAAGAGGAGAAACTGGAAGAGACGAAAAATCAAGAAAATGAAGCAAGTGGAGAAGAGGAGAAAGAACAACAAGAGGAGAAGATAATAGAGAATGAAGAATTGGAAAAGTTGGAAGAAGAAGGCTTGGCCACTAATGTGGCAGAAGTGGAAAAAGAAGTAGACGTGATGGGTATTGTGATGGAGCTTAATGGTGAGGTTGGTGGTGATGAGTAAGGCATTTGTGGTTATTGGTGTTTTAAGACGGTTTTTGAAATAGTTGGTTTTTGAAGATAATTGGTTTTTGTGATAGTTGGGTTTTCCCTGATTTTGAAGACAATTGGTTTTTGAGATAGTTGGTTTATTAAGACAATTATTTTTTGAAATAGTTGGTTTTAAGAAAATTATTGAAGTGGTTTGTTATTTTGTTATTTTTGACGAGAAAAATGTACATCTGATAGTTTAACATGTTTTATTATGAAGGGTTTTTAGATTTCTTATTAATCTATGTTTTAATAGATTTTTGTTATCACTGTTGATCTATTTAGTGGTCAATTATCGACAATAAAGTTGTATGTCTAATACTATAGACTATTATCACTGTTAATCTCTAAATCGATCAAAATAAAAAGATATAAGAGTGCAATAAATTGAGATAAATACTTTATTTATTCAACACTACATTCCTGTTACACATTTCTTACACATTTCCAAAAATCAAACACCAAAAATAAACCACACAATATAGTTTTTTGGCGTTTTTCTTTTTCTTCTGCCAAAATCAACCTTTCTTTTAGTTGATGTCTATCTATTTCAGCATCTTTTAGCAACACTTTGAAGTGATTCCTCTGATCTTCGGCTTTTTTTAAGAAAGTCATTAGCAGATCCTTATTTTCTTTGAATTCCCGTAGCTTTTTTAATAATTCAAATTTGGCAACGCCTTGAAAGTTCGATGGGCTACTCGTTGATGATTCCTTTTTCAAGACACTTAAAACAAGTGCATATGCCAACTGTACAATTAAAGAATTGTCGACCTAGCTTTGTATCGGTGTGTGACGTCCTCAACGTACCTGAATTACCACAATGACAATTGTAAGACTTTTTTGCATTGGATGTTTGAGATGCTTGAGACATTGTAAAAATGGAGGTGTTTGAGTTGTTTATGAGGGTTTGAGTTTTTTATGAAGGATTGCCTTCCTTTTATACAAAAAAATAATCAAATATTACCGTTAAAAAGTATCATTTGAACTTTTATTACCGTTGTAAAATTTGTATATCATAATATGTAATGGTTGTCAAAATATATAGACCCCTTATACAATCGATGCATCTCTATGTGTGTGGTGTATGTATGACCAATGAGATTTACACTCTGACAATAGTAAGGTATATTCGGGTTTATATCTATGTTAAAGCATTGTCGATACTGCACCTACTAGAATATGACACTTATATATAGACCAAAACTAGTAGAATTATAAAAAGACAAATTAATTAATAATAAATTATATTTTTGAAATTTATCTAATTAAATAAGTTTAAACAAGTCATATGATCATGTAAGAGTCCACATAAATTGGTTGTGGTGATTAGAAATGTATAAGGAGGACTTGTGATTATACAATTAACATCCTTAGAACAATATTTGAGAAAGCATAAGTATGTTGTAAGGATGTCACTTGTTATGCGTGGTTATACAATCAACATCCTTAGAATAAGCATGTGATCATGTATGACTCTACATAAATTGGGGGTGGATATCAACAGTGAGTGGTTGAACAACATGTCATCATCCTCACAACATACTTATGCTTTCTCAAACATTGTTCTAAGGACGTTGATTGTATAACCACAACTCTTCCTCATACATATGTAATCACCACACCCAATTTATGTGGACTCTAACATGATCATATGACTTGTTTAAATTTATTTAATTGGATAAATTTCAAAAATATAATTTGTTATTAATTAATTGTTGTCTTTTTAAAATTCTAGTAGGTGCAATATCAACAATGCTTTAACATATATATAAACCCGAATATACCTTACTAATGTCAGAGTGTAAATCTCATTGATCATACATAAACCACACACATAGAGATGCATCGATTGTATAAGAGGTATAATATTTTGACAATCAGTAAATATTTTGATATACAAATTTTACAAAGGTAATAAAAATTCATATTGCTACTTTTTCAACACTAACATATGATTTTTTTATAATTCTTTAAGGATTGTTTGGTAGAGTGTATATTCAGATAATGTTTGTATTAGTCATTTTTGAATTAGTTATACTTAGATTAATTATTTCTTATGGATAGTTTGATTTGGTGCATTAAAAATAGCATGCATGATAATAATGATACACATGCATTAAAATACACAACTTGAGATCATGAAAAAAAAAATTACAACTCTTCCTTCTTTAATCATTCTAATTCATGCATTAAAAACATTGCATCACGAATACCATGAATTTTCATATATTAAAAATACACAGTTTAATAAAGAATGGGTGGACTCGATAATAAAGATTAATCGATAGCTCACAAAATGTATGTCATCTTTTTACTAATCTATTAGATCATGAGTAATTACGATAATAGCTGACACTAAATAGACCAAAATCCTAGCAGGAAAAAAAACCAGTAGCTTTGTTACAAAAACAAATTCAATCAAGCTTGTTTAAGATTTATTGTTGTTCACACATGTGGTTCTCTTGTGTCCGATTCTCTTACAAATTGAACATTTGTTTCTTCTCTTTCTCTTGAAATTCTCACCGACGCCTTTGACACTTTCTTCTTTTTCTTCCAAGCTTGGTATCGACAAGAGGCGGAAGAATATTCACATTAAGCATTTCTTCTAGCACACACAATTCCGACTCGAGAGGGACAACATTAATAGAATATATATATGTAAGAAGGTATGTTTCAACTTTATACAAAGGCGAAGAGTACTCATAGATGCTCATACCATACTCATTGCCATGCTTCAATCATAAATAGGTCATCGCGTGAGCACAAGGTATCTTGATCAAGTCATATTCCCTACGGGAACATGACTTTTCGAGTAGGTTCACATTGGTTGTAACACCTGCACCAAACACGGTAAATTAATAGTCGTCCCCGGTTACGTTCTCCACATACAAGGAGTCACCCTCAATCATTTTTTTATTGCAATTTTTTTGGCAGTCAAAACTATTTAATTACCCATTGATTTAAGGATATATGCATGCCTCTCCCTAAACAATTCTCCAAACCTCTTCGCAATCGAATTATATATAGATACAACGGGATACTCTCTTACATCTATCAACATAGCATTGAGTGACTCGGCTATATTTGTGGTCATCACATCATATCTATTGCCAGGAAAATGTGCCCTGCTCCACTTCTCAAAACCAATATCATGCTCCAGGATGACGGCTACCGCAGGGCATTTGTTCTTGAATTTACCAAAATGATGGTCAAACTCTTCCAAAGAACAATTGTTTGCCGCATTGTAGTAAAGATAGAAGGAATCTCCACAATGATGATTTATGCGGAGATTTTCACCAAGTTATCTCATACAATGTCCGTGGTGAGCATGATTGTAAGCGTTCACAATACCGTTGGCAATACTCTTGTGTCTATCAGAGATAAAGAACAAATCTGGTTCATTGACCACAATCTCCTTCAACTTCTCAAAGAAGAATTTCCAAGATGCATCATTTTCTTTGTCCATGATACAAAAGGCAGATAAACATTATTCTCCGTATCTTGTGCAACAACTCTCAACAATACGCCCTCGTATTTATCATGTAAATGAGTACCATCGACCGCAATTACCATTCTCATGTGGGCAAATCCCTTAATCCAAGCATCGAAGGCCAAGAAATAATACATGAACCTATGACTATCCTTGTTTACCATGATACTATAGCTAGAACCAACATTCAGAGTCTCGAACAGATAGGAAAGGCCAATAAGCATGAATATCTTCTCTCCGCTGTCCCTCGGACTAGATCCTTGGCAACCACACCACCCTTCCAATATTTTCAATAGCTTGAACTACCATGAAAAGAATTAAACATAGCTCTTTGAATCTCTTTAACATTCGTACCCTTGCCATCAAGATATATTTTTACAGAAATTGAAGCAATGACTTTGATTGAAATTTTTCTATGGCTACTATTGGCATGTTCAACGCCACAGCTATGTTCGCCAATGTACTTGTAGATACAGAATCTATCTGAACACTCATATTTCCTCGCCCGCAACATTCATGCACAGTTGTGAGATACACATTTTACCTTTAAGTATTTAGTATAATTCTTCACATTAGCAAAATCAAAAGACTTTTTTTCCGCCGCGTCAGCTAATAACAATTGCAACTCGTTCTTGTTACTGAAAGTTTGATATATGCATAAATTAGTTCCATCGGAGAAGGAATGGTTGGATTGTTATCCCAATTCCTGCTCTCCCTGCATTTCTTCACCACATATAAGTTTGGGATCTTCCTCATCTACTAGATGATTTTCCACATTTATTGGATCATCGTGTATATTCACTGAATGATTACCCAAGCTCTCCTTTGGATGATCACCCTATCTTTCATTTCCAATCGAATCATTGTCACCGTTAAATGAATTCGTTGGTTCAATTGGAGGCCTCGCATTGACGTTTATCCTGAATGTAGGCCTAGAGCCATCAATACCAATATCTAACATGTACAAGCTCACGTGCCTATCATTTTTTATGAATGTGGGATGTATTTTCCCCTCTCATTCATTTTATAGCTAATCACCAAGTCATTTGGCTTGCAAGTTTACTCATCAGCCTCAATTACGCTTGCAATCATACCATCATATGAACCATTGCGACGCAACGCAATGTGCACTGTCGTTTTACTAAAATATTTCCAATTCTAGCTTTTGGGAGTCTCCTCCCATACTCCCATATAATCTCCACAAGCAACAACAAATTCAGCTACTTCCATTTTAGACTACAAAGATAGATACCAGATTATAGTATCAGTCGTTAACGATCGATGAGATATGGCATTAGTACAAAAACGCGACTGAATGAGATCGGGGTTCAAAATTCAGCTCTTGCAATGGCGAAACATATTTTTAATGCTTTTCAACTACTAAAATGTATCTATAATGAGTTATCAAGTGATTATTATAGAAGATTTCTCAAATTTATAAAATGGCGAGAAACTAATTTTGAAGCTTGGTTTTTGAAAGAAAATGGAGTAAACATGAAAATGGAGTAGGACATGATGATGATTTTACCTTGGAAATGAATATTATGGCCGGAAAATTCATCGGAATCGACAAAATCGAAAGCAGCAAAAACGAGCTGCTTGTTTCCCGTTTGGAGACTCTGTTCTTTTTTCTAATATAAATTTTAACAATTGGAAATAAATATATTATTCTATATTTGTTGGAAAAGAAAGGGGGACCAAAGTGGAGATATGAAAACTTAGGGGGGTCTTTTGTAAGTCCCAAGTAGGGCACATGGATGATGTCATAATTAGTGGTTATACCACTAATTATTTAAGACTTGTGACTTAATGTGACATTAAGTCTTTAGAGTGGCCATTTTGCCAACTCTCTCGGGTAACTGCATATCTGTTTTTGAAACTAAACTAAAGTAATATGAAATGGAGAACTGCATATTTGTTTTTGAAGCTAAACTAAAGTGATATAAAATGTTTATTTTTTTCTCTAATTTTTAAATAAAGTATAATTCATTTTTGAGTAAGGTTATAGATTTGCATTTTTCTTTTCTTTTAAATAATATTTATATATGTTATATTGAAATTTGACATAAGAGCTTATGTTAAAAAAATTTATTTTGAAATTAGAAATTATGTTATATTTTCAATTTTCATTTATTTTAGTAGTATTGACTTGAGACTTTACAATACTATTGATTTATTTTCTAGTTAGACTTTATAGATTATCTTATTGTCAAATATTTTAATAATTTATGATATTTTATTTATAATGCTAATCTTTTTGTCAAACATGTCTTTCATGATGTTCATAGAAATCTTGTACTTTTAATTTTTATGATTAATTATATTGAAATATACTAATTTGAAAAACAAAAATCAATTATTTCTCATAATATTCTTCAAGAATAAAAATATATCTATTAATTAATATATTTTCAAAAGACAATGTATCTCTTAAGTA
Source organism: Solanum piurae (assembly GCA_029582685.1). NCBI lineage: Eukaryota > Viridiplantae > Streptophyta > Magnoliopsida > Solanales > Solanaceae > Solanum > Solanum piurae. The sequence goes on along the minus strand of JAJOOO010018515.1, from coordinate 8,985 downwards.
TTTAATTTAATATCAGTTATAAAGTTTTTTATTTGTTTAATATAAATTCGAGTTTGAGTTATTTTTATTTGATCAGATTCAACTGAGAGGTGAAGTTATAAAGTTCTTTGTTGCTCATAAATTCAATTAGATTTCAGTAATTCCACATATATTTTCTTATTTCTTTCAATTCACCCTTTGATTATTCTCATTTGGTATCAGAGTATTGTTTAGGTATGTTTTCACAAATCTAAGTTTTAGAATTTTGATCTATTCAAAAATAAAATAAAAATCTAAATATTCCATAAAATGTTCTGATTTGATTTTTTGTTTTTTGATAGTAGATCATTGTTTCCTAGAATTTTTTGAATCTAGATTTAAAATTTTGTTCGATTTGGGGTTGTAGAAGTGAAGTTGACCTTGAATAGTTTTGAGCTTTTGAAACTTTTCAAAATTTGAAAGTGGGTCGTTTGATTGAGGAGGAATTGGAGGTTAATAACTATTGGGTTTTGTTTTCTATGTCAAGGGGAAGATAATCACAATGTTTTAGACAATTTCGACTTGTTTTGAAGCTATTGAGATTTAGTAGTTGTTCTTAATGTTCAATATGTTCTTGGGATCTCTAAGGTAAGGGATTCATTGCGCTAGTCTTGTTTATGAAGAAGAATAATGATTCTATGTGGGTGCATTGATTACAAACTGTTAAATAAGGTAACAGTAAAAATTTGATATCATATGCCTCGTATTGATGAGTTATTTGACCAGCTTCAAGGTTCCACAGTGTTTTTGAGTATTTATTTGAGAACCGGTTACCATCAACTGAGAATTAGGGTAGTAGACATCCCTAAGACCACATTTAGGACTCGTTACGACCATAATGATCAGTACCTAGTGATGTCTTTTGGGTTGACTAATGTCACTGGTGCCTTTATGGACTTGATGACGTATGTATTATGACCATACATTATTTCTTTTGTTATTGTGTTCATTTTTGACATTTTAGTATACTCGCGGAACCGTGGAGAGCATGAGCACCATTTGAGGATTGTACTCTAAACTTTGAGAGATCAACGACTTTATGCCGAGTTCTTAAAGTGCAGGTTTGGGATTGAGTCTGCAACATTCTTGGGGTACATGGTGTCCAAGGATGGCATTATGATAGATCCGACGAAGATTGAGGCTGATTCAACTAAGTCGACCGCTATTACTGAGATTCGAAGCATTGTTGGTTTAGCGATCTATTGCAAACGGTTTATGGAGGGCTTATTTAATATTGCATCACCTTTGACCCAGTTGACTAGACTTGATGTTCCAACTGAGCAGTTGGAGGAGTATGAGTTTAGCTTACGGAAGCTCAAGGAGTTACTTAGCACTGCATTTGTTTTAACTCTTCTAGTTGAGGGTGAGGGCTTCAGGGTATATGGTGATGCATCCGACGTTGTTCTAGGTTGTGTTTTGATACAGCGAGACAATGTTATAGCTTATAAATTGAGGTGACTTAGAGTGCACGAGCGTAACTACCCCACTCATGATTTGCAGTTATCGGCAATAGTTTTTCATCTTAAGATCTAGAGGCACTACCGATAAGTTGAGAATTTTGACTCATTCGATGCCTTTTTTCTTATGATTTTTAGCATTTAAGTAGAAAAAAAGGCTAATTATCCATTAATTTGTGTGTGTTTAATGTATTAATGGCTAAAAAGGAACTTGATGGAACTTGATAGAAAAGAGTGGGAAAAGGAGCAAAAACTGGTAGAAAACCACTTTATTATGTCACTCATGCAACTTGAGGGTCCCTTTTGTGACAATCAACAAAAGTCAATAAGTCGTTTAAGCGACCACGGGGTCTTCGCTTTTGCGAAGGAACCTGGAATATCAAAGATCGCTTTTGCGAAGATCTAATCACATTCGCGATTGCCTGTTACCTGAATAAGGGCAAACTTGAAATTTCATGCATTTTCGGATCCAATTCTCACAAAAGATGAGGAGGGCTGGTGGAGAGAGGATCTAACATCTATCATCCATTGAAATAATTTTGAGAGTTTTTATCTTTTATCTTAGAAATTTTAGCATTGTAATTGATAGTTCATAGCTTTGGAGTTTTGATTCTGGATTTCAAGTTTCCTTACAATTCAAATTTTGGATTGAAGATTAAGTTCTTGATAGTAATGTATTTTCATCCGTTCTTCTACCTCTTGTTTTCAATGCATGAATTGTAGGTGTAATTGATTAATTGGAATTAGGGTTTTGAGCTAGAGATATACAAATCTATTGGGATGTTGATTTTCACTCTATTACTTTTGTAATTTGATTGAATGCTTCCATTCATGTTATGGGTTCAATTTGACTGTCATGTCTGATTCATAATTTGTTGGTGCACATTCAAATCTAGCTTAGATATTCATGGATTGCTTGAGAAAGAATTTATGAACTGGTAATTGAGTTGCTTGAGAAAGAGATTTGATGTTTCATTGTTGAATGCTAGATTTGTCTGAGAAAGAAATCTATATTATGGTATTGGGTTACTCTGTATGATGCATGCAGGGGCGTACCTACCCTATAGTGATGGTATCCAATTAGACACCCTTCGTCGGAAAATAATACCGTATACATAAGTACAATGATACACGAAATGATTAAATAACATATTTTGGACATACTTGACAGAATAGGGTGTTGTAGTCTACTGGTTTTAGATGTCTTGAAAGAGTACTAAGTGTACATGTGTTCAAATCTCACTAGTAAAAAATTTTTGGACACCCTTTGTGAAATTCATGGCTCCGTCACTGGATGCATGGGTGTGTCAGAGAGGAATCCCTATGATAAACATATGTGCGATTCAGAAATCCATGTTTGTGCTTGAGAAGAATCTAGCCTACTCATTGATGAATGAATTCACATGATATTGAGTTGAAATAGATTGTTTGAATGTCAATTAGCTTCCCATTCCACAAACTTCTTTAATCCCTTGCTTGAAAAGATCTTTTCCCCATCTTTAGTTGTTACTATAATCACCTTCTTAATATAATTTTGTATTATTCATTCCGATTAAACTAGTAGCTTCTAATCCTTTAACTTTTCAATTGACGATATATTATTCCTCGTAGGATTCGACCCCTACCTCATAAGTTGGGTTATCAGATTGCTAACGACCACTTCCTTGTTTAATAATTTTACATGTAATTTGAGTCTGTAATATTAGTCACAAGGGACAAAAGCCATCCAAATCAACGTTGGAAACATTCTAAGGTTTATGGCTCCAAACTATGTAAGTCTATGACAATCACTAATATACGCCTAGACTAAGACCAAACAAGATCAATATCAATCAACGACAACACCCAAAACATACCAGTAGGTAAGAATGGTCTCAAGCAATAAAACAAACATGCTCTCAGTCCAAAAATCCCAATAAAATAGACTAAAACATGATTTCTAGAAAGCTAAGCATCATCAACTAGGTACCCACCCAAAATTCAAATAAATCAACATATTACTTATTCAAGCTTAATATAAAGGGATGGAAGTTGTAGCCTACCTTAAAGTAGCCCGCACGCACTTCAAAGCAAAACTTTGAAGCTTTTCATTCCGTACGGCCTTCAAATGCTTCCATACTATTAAAAATAGAATTGCAATGTTACGACGGTTATTTAGACACCAAAAACACATTAAGTGGAGACAAAACCTAATTGGAGTCAAAATCAAAAATAAGGAACCTTAACCGGAAATCTCGTTGACTTCGTCAAAAGGTCCAAGTTAGCTCCCACAAAATTTGTATTCCAAAAGAGGACACATTTCGTGGCGCGGAACAACAGGAAACAGTCACATGCAATTTTAACACCATTAAAGCTAAATGAAAAGAATGTGGCATCCTATATGGGGGAAAATATACCTCAACGCGTCATCCCGCAAGTCCCAAAACCTTTCCCCACGTAGCCCCAACCTTACCGATCATACTAGACTTCGAATCACCTTAATCGAAGCTCTAAAACTTGAGATATCAATGAATGAAATTTGAGGAAATGGTTGATCGGGTCTTTCTAGTAATTAAATTTCCGGACCCATTTACTCTTCACGAACACGGAAAGGGAGCCCATAATCACGGAGATTATCCAGCTCAGGACTTTATGAACGTGAAGCCATGCATGTGATCTTAGAGGGCAACAATCCTTCTCTTTGAAAATGCGGCAAGGCTCCCGCGAATATAGAGGATAATCTCATCAGCCTTCATGAAATTGGTGAGTGCCTTGTGATCAAAGATACTAAAATCCACAGACCCCCACAAATGCATCCCATATCCCACAAATGTGAAGGGCTTTTGAAGCAATCAACTGGTTTTGGCAAATGCAAAACTCTCTGATGGGGTACTTGAGATTCATATGGAATCTGTTCCTACAAATAAAATGTACTACCCCACCAATTTGACATTTTGAACTCAACGAAGAAGTCAAAAATTTAAAACTGAGGTCATTTCAACAAAAAGTGGGTCCCACATCCAAGCTTCATTTTAAGTTGAATTCCAAAAGGGGGCATAAAATTGACCAATAAGCCTTGAGATCCGCAAAACATGTCCCTCTAAACTAAACTCAATGTTTTGGAGCTAATGGAACCGTTAGATTTAGATTATGAGGATCTCTTCCTGAACTTTTCACTGAAATCAACCGTTCAAGTTTTAGGAGCTCCAAAGCACATAAACTTGGACCAAAACCAAATGAACGACCAGGTGATCGAGCTACCAGCCCTAGCAAGTCATAAATGACTTGAGGCCCCTATCAGATTTCTCTATGCAACGAAAAGAAGTAATTTACAAAAAAATCACCTGGAGGTTCATTATAGGACTTTTCCCTGGTAGCTCATTTTGTAGCAGATTCAAGGTTTGGTCATGCTAACCTTTATATAGTCACAAATTCAAGATTTGGACACTTCATCTTCAGCCAAAGTCCAAGTTTGGGTCCCATTATCCTCTATTTGAGTTGATACCTAGTTACATGGTTGGTTATTTTGGCTGTCTTATCCATGGTTCGACGTCTGGGCTACACACTCTCCTTTTCTGGACTCACTTGTTTTCATACTCTCTAGCTATAATTCTTCTGTTTACCCATCGGGCTTATGGTTATCCATTCGAGTCATGAGTTTACCTTCTAGGTTTATGGGGATTGAGTTAGTTTATAGTTAGTTACTTTCTTTCATTTCGTTCCTTCCTAGAGTCATGTGCATTCTTGTTGAATTTCATAAATTTGACATCTACAGTGTTATATTCTTTCTTTTAATAGCGTCTTTACTCCTCAAGCTCCGTTCACCTATGATGCCTACTGCTTACCTATTGTTTTGGTAATCATACTACACTCTACATCTATTTCGTGATTCTCATCTAGGCACCAGTTATCATCGCTGATTTTGAGCTAGTTTTTGCGGGATTCGGAGGCGAGGGTGACCTTATTGCCTTCTGGATCATACATGTCTCCTTCTCTATAGTTTGGCTAGTCTTTTGCATTCCGACACAAGTTTGTATATTTTGGTCATATTTTGGGTCTTGTACTCCTTGTATATATAGATATTGCTTTCGTTCTTTTCTCCTATGATTTCTGCAACATTGGACATGCTAAAATAAATATTTATTGTTTGAGTGGTAATATTAGCTCACAAAAATTTGATCTATTCATCCTGGTTAAGTTTTGATCGATATGTATCCTTCCCTTTACTACATCAACCAGCTTTAACACATCAAATTTTGTCAATCTAAGAGTTAGGTAAATATATAAAAAACTTATGAAAATATTAAATTGGATAATACAACTTTAATTTAAAATACGGAGAAGGGTCTAAAATGCCCCCTCAAGTATTTGAATTGGTTCAATTTTAAACCGTTTTCAAATAAATAAATAAAATGATATTTTAAAATTTTCCTTTTTTCTATAAAACCACTTATGATTCATATTTTGACCCGATACACTTGAAAATAATATTGAACAAATAATTAATTTCATGATATCTTCCTATTGACCTATTTTAAATCAATCCCAATTTATTATAACGTAACCCAACACATAAATGGGGATCCAACTAAAATTCATACATACCCCGACTGATTGTCCATCTAAAAAAACTATTATTTTCATTAATATAAAATTTTCTCTCAATTATCCAAACGTCTTGTTCATTTTCTCTTTTATTCCTTTTTTTAATGTCTTATTCTTAATTAGAATATTCGAGACTCAAACATGAAATGAACTCACATATTTATATTCTTTTAATTAGTATTAATGTCATGATGAGATGAGTGTGGGGATAAGAGAAATGATTATTTTTATTCTTTTATTTTTAATTTTGGGTACACACAAAAGAAAAATATAATATTTGTACATATTTGCTTAATTAAGTCATCTTTTATTGAACTAATTATATGAACGCATCGTTATTTTCTCCTTTTTTCTCTCTTGTTTGTCATAACAAAAAAAAAAAATTAAAAAAATGGTGGACAAGATCCAAATAGATTTTTTTTTTGGAAGAGGTAGGATGTGAAGGGTTGGGGATGAAGGAGTGTAGAGAGTAGATGTCTAACCTTTTTTAAATTTTAAATTTTCTATGAAATTCAAAATCTAGTCAATCATGTAAGCTTATATAATAAATAATTTCAAAATATTTTAACGGAAAGGGCCTAAAATGCCCTTAAACTATGAGATTTGGTACAATATTACCCTCCATCCACCTAATGAGTATGATCCGTTAAACATAAGGGTATTTTTCAGCCGAAAGGTGGACGTCAGGGGTATTTTAGGGTCGATAGGTGGATGGAGGGTAATTTTGTACCACTTCAAATACTTGAGGGGCATTTTAGGCCCTTCTCTGTTTAAAATATTACGTTACTTGTCTTCATTTTACACCGACCTTAATGATCTTTAGCCAATGTGATACATCTAAACTCAGATATTTCCCACAAAACATTAGCTCTCCAATCCCTAAACAGGAAAATAATGCAACTTGCCACTACTAGTATCAGTTTTGGACCAACTTCTAGAAAATTGAACTAGAGAAATTAAATTCTAAAAGTTATAACTGTTACTTATTCACGTAACATTTAGCTTTGTATTTAACTATTTACCACATATTTAGAAGTTCACCTCAATCTGACTCATCTAATAATTGGGAGATTATGTTGCCCCAAACTAACCCATTAAAAACCTTTCAAAATATTCAATTTTGATAGTGATTAGCTCGTCCGTCCCTAAACTTAAACAATCTTATAGGCCACTTATTATCTTATAGATATATGATAAAATAATGCCACAAAAATTAATAGATTAAGGATGTGTTTGGTACGAAGGAAAATAAATGGATTTCTAACTTATTTTTTTCATATTTCGTTGGTGAGTAAAAAATATTTTCTAGAAAGTATTTTTTAATGTTTGGTTTGTGAATGAAAAATTATTTTCAGAAAATATCTTTTACTTTTGATAATTGATCTAGGACCCAACCCCGACACCCGAACTAGGACAAGACACCAATGATCTTTACAAAATCCGACCTTGAGATTTGACCAAGGATCTTAACCCAGGAAATAGAATTCAAAATAATTTATTTAAAAAAAAAAAAAGAATTGACAGGGTCGGGGAGGGGGGGAGAGGGTAGGGATAGGTGGTAGGGGGTGGCGTAAAAATGAAAATTTTGTAAATTTGAAATATCTTCCAAAACAATATTTTCTATAAATTGAAGGAGATGGCCTGGGGGTAGGGGTAGAGTTAGGGACAGGGGTAAGGGTAGGGGTAGGGGGTAGCGTAAAAATGAAAAAAAAAAAATTTGAAATATTTTCAACAAAAAAAAAATTGACGGGGATGGCCTGGGTGGGGGTGATGGGACAGGGGCGGGGGTGGCATAAAAATGAAATTTTTTATCTTTGAAATATGTTTCGAAAAAAAAAATTTAAGAAAAAAATTAATGGGGTGGCCTGGGTGGGGGGTGGCGGCTGGGGGTGGAATAAGAAATGAAATTTTTTAAAATTTGAAATATTTTTCATTTAAAAATAAATAAATTAACTGGGATTGCCTGGGTGGGGTGGTGGGATGGTGGGTGGGGGAAGGGGTAGAGAGGGTTGCATAAAAACTGATTTTTTAAAAAATTTAAAATATTTTCCAAATTTATTGTTTTAAAAAAAAAATTGACGAAGGTGGCGGGGGAGGGGGATGCCCTTCGCGGCGGTGGCGGGGGGAGTGGCGTACTTCTGATTTTTTTTACCAAACATTATAAACTGTACACAAAGTGATAATATTACTTGTTGAGCATGTTATGTGTTGAGAGATAATCTGAAGGATTTGATAGAATTAACGAAATGAAATCTTTATTCAATCCTACTTGTTCATGGAGGCATGAATACAATACTATATATAAACAACCAGGAAGCTTCTAGAACCTAACTGAATGTAACTAACTAACCAACTTGATGTGAGTGCCTAACTATATAGAATAATTGTCTAACTAACTATCGACTCAATTCACTAATTATTATACTGATCATCCAATTCCAATACTCCCCCTCAAGCTGGATGTATTGAACACATTCAGAAATCCGAGCTTGTCAATTAGAATGTCATGTTGCACTCTTCCTAGAGCCTTTGTCAATAAATCTGCTTGCTGGTCCTTAGTATGAATGTATGAAGTTTTGATCAACCCCTTTTGTATTCTTTCTCTGATGAAGTGACAGTCTATCTCGATGTGTTTAGTACGTTCATGAAATACTGGATTAGCTGCAATCTGTATGGCAGCCTTGCTGTCACAATGAATGTTGGCTGGTCCAATCAATTTCACACCCAATTCTTGAAATAAATTTGTGACCCAAACTACTTCAGCTGTTAAAGTGGCCAAACTTCTATACTCTGCCTCTGCTGAAGATCTTGACACTGTGTTTTGTTTCTTTGATTTCCAAGAGATCAAAGAATTACCAAATTTCAAAAGAAATCCAGTGACAGATCTCCTGGTGTTTGGACAAGCAGCCCAATCTGCATCACAAAA
>JAJOOO010018514.1:0-26147 GCA_029582685.1 Solanum piurae | reverse complement strand
GAAAGTGTAAAATAAAAGAAACCTGAGTACTTGGTGGAATATATTCCCCAAACTGAAGTTAAAATGTCATGAATTGGGCTTAAGAAAAGTGGGAAAATGCAAAAAGAAACCGTACTTAAAAAGCTTTGAAAACCGTCCAGAGGGCCATCTATGGTTTGTGGTTTATTCTACGGACCGTAGATCTCATCCCTGAAATTCATATTGAAATTTTAAGGCTGAAAGGTTTATTCTACGGGTCCAAACTATGGTTCGTAGAGGTTTTTACGACCCGTATATGGATCCATAGAAATTGGACCCCAAAATTTGACTCTCACTACTTTTTCGACAAGTCAATATTGTGGGTCGTAACTCTTTATACGATTCGTAGAAGGGATTTATAGGTCACTGACTCAGAAAACTCTTCTGTGGTAGTCTCTAGTAAAATGATAATTAACTTTTTACTTCAAACTCTGAATGAGGCAAACTTGGTGGCATTGGAAAGAGGACTCATAGATCTTTAATTAAATAGGTCAGGAGTAAGTTAATTCATTATATGATGAGAGATATTATTGTTTGAAGTTGACCTAAGTAGAATCGTATATCAAAATTTAATTTGTGAAGGAGCTTTCAACTTAACTTTGTACTACGGGATTCTTGTGACCTTAATTCGTATTCAAATCCATTCCAACACTAAGAATTGACCTTAACACCTAAGAAAAATTTAAGAATCACCTGATACAACCTTATACACAAATGAAGAATTGTTCAGATCTTAGTTTATAAATTTTTGGGGTGTTACACCTTTTTCAGCTGTTATTTCCCCCCTAATCCTGGGTATACTTATTCGTCAAAATGACAACTGAAAAATCTTACCATAAATAAATCTTCAATCATAGGTTCCAAAAAATTTATAATAGAAGGAGATTCATACCTAACATATATCCCCGGCTTTTTCTGGGACCTATATTTGTACATTGTAGTGGAGTAATTGATAAAACTATACCGCACATCCAAATATTCTAAACTGGAAAATGTTCGACTTTTAAGCAAAAGTCAATTGTAATGGAGAAACATATCTTGTGGGTCTGATTTACACAAGACTTGTTGCATGCAAAATAGCATGACCCCATAATGAAATGGAAAGTTTTATTCTCATATGCATTGGTCTAGTAATTAATTGGAGACGTTTAATCAATGATTCGGCTACACCATTTTGAGTATAACAACTAGATACTTAACTATTATCCTAGTTGATATACAATAATCATTAAAATCTTGGGATGTAAATTCTCCAGCATTATGAAGACGAATTTTCTTAATTATATAATCGTCAAATTGTGTTCTTAACTTTATTATTTGAGGAAAAATCTTGCAAACTCCACATTGCGAGTTGATAATAAGTACACATATGCCCATTTCGTAGATGTATCGATTAAAATTATATAATATTTAAATGGTCCACATGATAGGTGAATGGCCCCACATAAATCACCATTTATATGTTTTAGAAATGTTGGGATTTCAATTCTCACTTTGATTACTAATGGTCTAGTAATCAATTTGTTTTAAGAACATGCAACACAACCGAATTCTTTAAATTGAAGAATCTTTTGATTCTTCGAAGAGTGTCCATCTAAACTCTCATTTTTTTGTGCGTCATACAAGAATAGTGATTGGCCCAACCCGTCATGCCAAATAATAAAATCATTTGAGTTAGTAAACATTTGTTTTACTATGGGGTGTGTTTCAACCATGCAAATACTTGTGTAGTATGAGCCGAATGAAAGAACATGCAACTTTTCAAGTATAAACTTCTTACCCGACATCATTGTAGTATTATAAAGCTATTCATTTTTTTCATCATTTGTTATCTCAATATGATAGTTGTCACACTCCATTTTTCTCAAAACGGGTTATGCAATGAAGTAACAACTCTTTACCTGTTTGGTTTGAATAAAAGTTATGCTGGGATAAGTTATATTGGTATAAATTATGTTGGGATTAGTTATCATGTGATGAGTTATCCTGGCATTATTTCTTATTGATTGTTTGGTCTATTGTAATGAAAATAATATCCATTGCATACTTCCTAAAAATAAGTTATTTGATTTTAAAAAATACCCTCTTATTTAGCTTTTTGTGTATATTTTTTTGGTAGATTTTTAGCTATTCATTCTTAAAAACAAAACTTCTACCTTATTTAGCTTAATTATTTTTATGTATGAATTCCCATGAATTTTCTTTATGTTTAACTATGTGTCAATTTTGGAGGTGCCAATACTCCATGCTAAAGAAAACATATAATATAATCACAAAACTCTTTTAAATATCACATTTACTATAAAACTGTGTATAAAAAATGAAGCAGCTTGGCTCAAAATTTAGTAGCGAATGATCAGAAATGTAGTAGAGTTCGGCCTCAAAAAATGACAACCAGTACAACACTAGTTTGCATCCATACGCAATAGTAAATTTGTTGAAAATGTAGCCATAAATTTACTCGAAACGCCTAAAAAGTGGAGCAGTTATTCAACCTCAAATTTTCTCCAACACAACAGTCATTTGGATTCGAATGCAACATATAATACGCCCAACACGTATTTGGTCTCAAATCTTCTGAAGTTATCGTAGATATGTTGATGATGTTAGGTATAAATTGCACATCCATGGAAATTCCTAATGTTAATTAGACTTTAATTAGGGGACATTGCACTAGAATTAGTAGCTTGAAATTACAAAACATGAACGTTATTAGCTGCTAGCAAATGGGAGCTTGGATGGAGCTGGAACCTATGTTGCTCGGACTTGCCAAAACTATTGCCGCACCTGTGTTGTGTCAGATACTCTAAAAATGCACTACTTTTGAAGTATCCGACACAAACCTCGTGATGCTTTTGAAGAGTCATAGCAACATAGGCTAAAACTACATATCAGAGAACAACACAGTTAAAAATCATTCCAAATACTAGTAGTAGTAAGGAATTCCTACTATAGGATGTACAACAACGGATCATATTAACGGATAATTTCATCAGTTTGACTTCCAGAAAATAGAAGTAATTATAAAAGGAATTTGTTAGCTCATAATTAAATGAAACTATATGAAAGTTAAATTCTTAAAATTTGATGAGTCAAAGTACTTATAGTAAGAACGTGACTCTCTTGTAATTATTAACTGCTTTTAAGGACAAATCTGAACACAACGGCATATTTTAGAGCAGAAAGTTTCTTAGAAAACCTATTAGTATTATATTGTTAATAAAGGAGGAGAGAATCCTAGATGAACTCAAAGACTAAATCGTAGATGAGCAATAATTACTTGTTTGAAGAAGTGAAGTTGATACGCAAATTAAAACATAAATAAAAGATTTTTGAACTAGTACTTAACACATGAACCTTACTATTTTCAACCATTTCCTTCACCTTGTTTCTACTAGTTAGTTCTCTATGTGAACTTGTCGCCTCGAATTTGAATTTACGTACAACAGATTCAGATCAGCGAACATGAGTGTACATGGCTGCTGAAGTTAACTGATTCATCCAGATAAGAGGCAATGATACTGAATCTAAGCAAATGCATGTTACCAAGTGAACATTCTTCTAAGGCGCGTCCTTTCTAAAGTAATGGGGCAATCGTTACTCGACAACTTGAAGCTGACAGGTGCAACTGCTGAATCAAACACTCCACTTTTGCTAAACCAATAGTGAATATCGGTGTTTCATCAGGCAACCAGCTCTGTGATTTTATCTGGGGTGATGTTTCAAGATAAATGGCATGGCTGCAGGATTTGATATTTCTAAACTTCCAAAAGCTGTCGAGTCGGACCTAAAATAGAATAACATAATTAAATGATAACTCTTAATGGGTTAATGATTAAATCAATAAAGAAAATAAGTAAATCTTCTAACCCAAGAAGATTCACACAACAAGGAAATTTACTACCTTAGCTAAGTTATGAGAAACATCATTAAGATATCTACGACAACAACCATGGCCACACCTATTTGGCCAAAGTGCATCAGTAATGTCAATTCCGTCTATAAGCTCTAGCTGAGCCATTGTACTAGTAGTGTTTGACAACATGCAACCAATATCAATATAATATCTTTTACAGTATTCTATTCTCTTCAGATTGAAACTCTATTCTACATTAAATGACAAAATGCAGCAGCAATCAGACCAAATTTTCTCACATATACAACTCATTTTTAGCCTCAAAGAATTATATGAACTACAACAAATATTTGACCTTTAAGTTGTGACATTTTCCAGCCTTAAAATGCAGCATATTTTGGCTAAAAAATGCAGCCGAATAATCATCATAACTACCTCGTAAGTTAGTTTGAAGCTTCACTAGATGTACATTGTCCATGGACCTGATTTTGATGCAACAATTATAGGTGACTCTAGACCTCCTTTCAACTGATGCAGAGAAATAGAGGCATCAGCAGGATGTACTTTTATTTGGAGAACCCTCTAATTGTGCAAGTGCTCTAAAAAAATATCTTTGATCAGTAGAAATACTCTAATAATGATTTGCACTCGTGAAGTAGGAAAACTACTACAGGTAGCCCGACTAAATTAGATTTCTTCTCGGAAAGTCTCACTTTTGAAAATAAAGTGTTTCTCATAAAAAATGATTCCATAGCATAGTTTGTATAAATCCAGTTATGAGAGAAGACATGACAAGTTCAATAAGCTAGACTAAGGGATATAAATTACATATTTGTCCCAAATGGGTATGTGCATCACAGTGTCTTCATAGATTCATACAACATTAAAATGTTCGCTTCGAAACCTCAAGGAATTACTTGTTCACCAATTACAGTAAATCACCATAGCTAACACAAAACTAGTGATTGAAGCCAAACCGTTCTACCTTTTTTCAGCTGGCATATCCATACTAGCTCATCTAGCTAAGGAAAAATGGGCCTGGAATAACAAAAACTTGCATATCCATTCTAAGCCAGAAACTTGACCAAAATTAAAGCAATCCCTACAGCAAACCAACCAAAACTACAACTAAAACAACAACTAAAATGAGAGTAAAATTTCAGTAAATATTTATCACGCTCCGAGCCTACACCCTAGACGTGGCTGGTACTCGATGTAACACCCCGCTACTTGAAAGATCTAAAATTAGAAAGAACCATTTTTGGAAATAATGAAAATCTGAAAATTGGCAAGTTATGTTAAGTATGAGTTTTGGGTCAACTTCAAACGACCATAACTCTCAGTACATGATGAGTTAGGTGTGCCATAAGATATCAAATGAAAGGTCTTTGAATTATCTTTCCAACGCCACCAAGTTTGCTAATTTTCGAGCTCGTATGAGGGAAATATGCTCATTTTAAGTCAGGTTGTCCGAATAAGGAAAGTCACTCGGATTTTAGAGGGGTATTTTGGTCTTTTCCTTATCCAATTAAGTATTTCGTTTTTAGTAATTAATTATGGGTCTAAACTGAATTGGTTCAGTTTACGCACTCAAATTTCACACGAGGGTTTTTAGAGAAAGAACTCAAGAGAAGAAAGGAGGAGAAAAGGTCAAGATTCGTCAAGTTCTTGCGATTTTGGTTACGGATTTCACCAAGGATTTGATCCTAAGAGGTATGTGAGTTCACATAGCATTGGTTTCATTCACCCACGTGTCAATCATACTAATTTTAGCGTATTTTCGTCCTAAAAAGTTGAAGATTTGATGTTCTTGAAATTAGCTTTCGTTTTTGAGTTTAGATGAGATTGATGAGTTCTTGAGGAAATCGTGTCGATTTTAGAGTTGTGTTTGATCAGATTCTTGTGTACATGTATTGGGTAACTGAATCTAAAGAGAAATTGAGAAAAAGAATCGAATCTAGTCAAATTAAGGTAAAAAAATGAGAAGAAACATTCGTCAGAATGTTCTGGGGTGACGTGCCCCCGATGCGCCAGAAGGTCTGGGGCGACGTGCCCCTGATGCGCCAGAAGTTCTGGGGCGGCGCGCCAGCAATGTGCTTGAAATAGGTCTCTGAACCTTAGGGGTTGGCGCCCAGTGCCAGCACTGCGCTAGGGTCGCCTGCCCCCACCCGTTTTTCGTCGTTTAGCCTGTTTGAGTCCTTCTAAAGTGTACTAACACTTCCTATCAATTCTAACTACTCTAAATGACTTCTAAACATCTAGAAATCATCCGTAAACATGAACCTTGAATCCATAAATTCAAATTCAAGGAAAGTTAAAAGCCAGATCTAGAGAGTTTTTAGAGTCTTTTCAAAAGTCTTTAACAAATGTTTTTAAACTTGTTTTAAAACTTGAGCATTGAGTTTAGTCAGAGTAAGAGTGAAGTTCATTTTCTTGAAAATATTTAATGGAAACTAAGTATTCCCAAAGAGTAAATGTTTTCACATTTAAACAAGAGTGGAAACACCGAGTTCCGAGAGAGCTTTTGAGCTAGTTTTGAGTAATAATCTCAAACCACAGAGAAAGAGTTATGTTTTTAAACAAATGAGCTGAGTAGATTTTAGGAGTAGTATTGAGCACCTCTATGGGGATGAGTTCATAATAATTCAAGTCTCCATAAACCATGTAGCCAACGTGGATAGAAAGGATCATACTTTTTAGATAATTCTTTAATGCTTGTAAGCATAGCTTAGTGGATCCACTTAATTGAGGCGTTCTATATCCCGACAAGTTATAAGACAGTTCTGACGACTGATGAGTCCACGATCCGGACTTATTTAGAGCTTTATTTTAATAGATTTAGTGTCCTCAAATGCATATTTTATGTCAATAACTAATGTAAATCCTTAATTTCAGGTATTTCGATTGAGGAACAAAGTATGGACACTAATGAGCAAAAAGGAACAAGGCAGCTGAAAGAACGAAGAAAAGAAGGCATGATGATCTCCTAACTCATTAGGCGAGCCGCCGAATAGCCATGATCTCGCCTAAAGTTCCAGTGTGCCAAGCCCTGAAGGAGAAAATCAAGTCGGCGATAGAAATGAGCAGTCGGCGTGTCGCCGAACGGTTCCGCTATGCAGTGCTAGATCACCCAAAGTTACCTAACTTGAAGATGATGAAGGCCAAAGAAAAAAGGCGATGGAATTTACCAAAGGGCGGATCGCCGAGTATATCGGCGAACCCGACTTATTGCGTCGAATGGTCCTTCGTAGCATATTTTTGGCGACTATAATACATTTTTGAATATTTAGTTTGGTAACTAATTTTTATTCTCAATCAGTTTTCAAGTTTAGAGTTTAGAACTGAGAGTTTGGAGACAATATTTTCCTTAGCTTTGAAGAGTTGAAGTTTTTCATTTTTGAGAAATTGGAAGTGGGTCTTTGAGACTCTTCAACCTTGACCTTTGTAAAGACGAAATTAATCTTACCTAGTTGATGGAAACACAATTTGGTAACGATTTTTATCTTTTTATGATGTCTAGCTAAATCCCAATTATGGGTGTGATTATGTGATTATGGGTTGATTTAGCTGTTCGGTATTGCTAATTAATAGTTTAAATGTTGTTTAAAAGTGATTTCAATCAGTAATTGTGGTTTCATTTAAAGGGTTGTAGTTGCAAATGCAACTCTACCGTCGTGTTTTTGACTTGCTCGAGAGAGAGGTTTTAAAACGAAGATTACTGATTTAATGGTCTGTGGGTATTGGTTTGTCATGGGTTCGACTTGAGAGAGTGAATCCTAAACATTTTTCCATATATTCAGCTCGAGAGAGTGAATGGACTAAAGCGTAAGTTGTTTTTAATTGATGTTTATTAGTGTTCGAGAGAAACCAATTCGATTCGAGGTAAATTGTTCGAGAGAAAGTTTATCCCCACTAAAGTCTAGCTTATTCACTAATGGTGAAATGGTCTGGTAGACCCTTGTACTTGTATCGGTTTGTATTATGAACCCTTCTACTTATCCCTGTGTTATCTGGACCCTTAAACTCAATAAAACACAACTTATCAAACTCATCTGACCATTGACCACGCTTATGTGTCTTTAAGATGACTGAGTTGGCAAAAGTGTGTGACTTCACACTCCTTAAGGCAAGTGAGTACTATATTTCAGTTTTAAAAATATTAGTAAAAGAATAAAATAATACAAAAATTAATTAAAAAGTCTCCATCTTCTTCACCCACTCCACCTTCAATTGCAGTCATCTACATGCCCGACTCATCTTTTTTCTTTCCATACTCTTGTCATCATCTTTAAGAGATTTTGTCATTGAAACCTCCTTGAGTCCATTGATTCGCCGCTAGAGGGAGAGGTCGATGGTGGTGGTGCTCGTTAGAGAAAACTGGTCCGCAGTAGAGTGAGAGAGACGGTGCTAGTCATTGGAAGGGAGAATGAGGTGGGTAAGGGTTGGAGGATCTAGTTACGACAACGAAGAGATTTCGGCCAGATCTGACGGTGCGGCGGCGGCAGCGACAACGACTTAGGTTGGTAGTTTTGTGATGGTTGAAGGAGGAGGAAAGGAAAATAGCGAGGCTTGTACAGCGGAGATGAAAGACAGGTGAGGAAAAGAGTATAAGCAGTCTCGCCCGCAAGAGTTTCTCCGGTGGATTTTGTCTGTTTTAAGGTGGGAATGGGGGAGAAGATGTAGGAGTTTCTAAATTTTATTTTAAAGAATAAATTTAAATTTTATTGTTTTACTTTTTATTAAATAATTTTGGTTAATAAATTTTAAAAATAGTTGATAAAGATAATTATGACATGTCATTGATATAAGTGATATGGATTTAACATGTCATCAATTTAAGGGAGAGTGAACTACACACATGATAAGAGGGGTTTAAAAATCTTATTTGGATTGAGTATAAGGGTTCAGTGGATAAAGAATTAAGTAGAAGGATCCATAATACAAATACGTACAAGTACGAGGGTCCATTAGACCATTTCGCCTTCACTGATTTACAGTTATTTAATATTAGTTGCAATCACCCATTTGTCTACCTTAGCCTATAATCCAATCAGATCCCAAGAACTCGTCTCTTTACTTGTTAATTTGTGTTATTTGTTGTTGTTGTAGCTGATAATTACAATCAACCCCCCCCCCCCATATTTGACACTTATGTCACCCTTTAATTTGAACTATGTTTTTATTCGTAAATATTTTTACGTATGATTGACTTGAACATATTTGTACTTGGTTCTTGAATCTTAAGAACGTACCACTCCATGTGGGATTCGACCCCAACTCACTTAGTTGGGTTATATTACTGACTAATGTTCGTTGGCACTTAGAATTGAAAGAAGTGTCCTGATACGTGAAATCAAAATGGCGCCGCCGCCGGAGAGTGGTATTGTTTAAGATTCTTTAGTTAAGTTGAATTTTGTTTTTGTTAATTATAGTTGAATATACTTTCTTTTAATTTTGGTTTTGTGTTGATTTTTTAGAGCAGCATAAAAGAGCATGTCTTGTAGCAATGGTGACCAAATGACCTCTCTCCTTTGAGAATGATGATTCTTAGGGATAACATCCTAAGTTTCAGGCAAATATAGGGTGAGTCAATCCATGAGCTGTGGCTGAGATTTAAGTCATTATTACTACAATGCCCAGCGCATGGAATCTCAGATAACATGCTATTAGACTGCTTCTATAGAGATATTGGTCCAGAAAACAGAGGAGTGGATGACCAAATGTCTCTAAGGGGTCTCTCACGACTACCCTATGCAATAGAAGCCCAACTCCTTGATCACATGGCCAAGACCAACAAGGAGATTGAGAAGGACCGGATCTTGGCCACACTGTTAACTCAGCTGGATCCAGTGGCCAAAAAGATCTTGGAATTGGAAGCACCAGACAAAAAGAAAGACCGGTACATTCCCCCTCACAAGCGTATAAAGACCAAGGTGTACGAGGGTGGACAAATAGAAGATATACTCTCTCTTATTCTTCACAAAGTCGAAGAGCACGACAAAGTGTTAAATGAGATAAAAGAGAATGTCTCATTGCTGAATGAGATGACTACTTCCCATTCCATATTTGTTCAACTGTTGGAGGCCCAAATGGGTCATGTGTTGTCTCGTCTCTACCCCGCAAATCAAAATTGAGTGGGAAAGTCGTGCCACGACATTAACTAAGGCGCTTCTTGGGAGGCAACCCAAGTGTTTATCACTTTATTTTTTTTAGAAATAATGATGTGTTGATTGTGCAGGTTGAAGTGTAGAAAGTGTTAGAAAGGTAGAGATTTCTGAACTAAAAGTCTAGTCGACGCATCACCAAAGAGGTCTGTGAGCCCGACCTAGACCGTCGTTGGACTCAAGATAATTTTAAATTAGAGTCTGTAAAACTCGGCAAGCCCAGGAGCAACTTGGTGAATCGCCGACAAGGTCGGCGATCACGTTCTAGTCCGCCGTTTGGACCCCCACATTAACTGGAGGTCCTGTAAAACGTGGCAAGGTAAGTGCCCACTCAGCGTGTTGCCGAGTGGGTCGGTGAGCAAAACTAATGTCGTTGAATGGGCGAGAACTGGACGGTTTTTAAAGGCCAAAGGTTTAAACTTCCAACTCTTTCACTTTCCCTCACTTTTGAACTTCCCAAAATTCTCACCCGCAAAGTATTTTCTATATTTCTTGCATTTTTGTCGTATTTGAGTCATTGATTGTGTGTTCGGAGTGGATTTCCTTGCCGCCTAGAATTTCAACTTGTTTAATCGGCATCTAAGGTTGGTTTTCGAACCCCGAATCCTATTTTTAGCAATTTGTACTCTTATGTAATTGATTTTGTCTTAGTGATGTGTGCTGGGCTTCTCTGATCGTAATTGTATATGTGTGTGCCTATGTTAATTGGAATATTTTGCCTGTAATGTCTATAATGTTGAATTCCCGAGTTTTTGTGCCTTAAAATTAGTTAAAAATTATGGGGATGTGCTTACATGTTGGGTTTAGTCAAATGAAGTCTTAGTAGCCCACATTTGTACCAAATGATGTATTTTGCCCAATGATGGAGCGGTTGACGTCATTCTTAAGGGCAAAAGTCATCAAATGGCTAAATTTAGCCAAACTGGGAGAAGTCTGAGTATCCCGAGGGCATGCGAGTAATGGGTCTTAGTTTAATTTGATAAGTGCATATTTTGATTTTGTTTTTGAGGGCTGCGGGGTTGAATTTGGGAAGTTGGGTGGAAAGTAGGCACGTTGGGTCGTTTGGTGAGCTGGGTCGAGCTCGCCGAAGTTCCCCATCTCACCTTTAATTTCATGCTAAATGTGAAGTTTGGTTCTGTAACTTTCGGTGAGAAGCCTGATGTCGCCGAAGGAACTCGGCGACTCGCCCAATGGGTTTCTAGATCGCCCTTTGTCTGTGCCCCTTACCCTTAATTACATTGTAACTTTTGGGCGGGCTAATCCTTGCTTGCCAAATGCTGTCGGCGATTCTCCGAAAGGCCTTCCCATCGCCGACTTGCCAAAATTTCTTGAAATTTTTGAGCCAATCCTTTCGGCGAGCCCAATCTAGCTCGCCAAAGAGATTTGGCGACTCGCCGACCGGTTCGGTGAGTCTGTCTGCAACTACTTTTTTGTGCTTTTGCGTGAATTATTTCTAACTCTTTTCTGATGTTTTGCAGATATGGAAAGGAAAAATATTGACATGCCACCCCAAAAAAGAGCACGGAGCATTACTATAAATGAAAGAAGAGCTAATCCTCTGAAGAAGGGAAGGCAAGAGCCTCCAACGGGAGGTTAGAGCAAAGGCAAGAGGCCCATATTTGAGAGAGTGTCTACTGACTCTCGGGCTGCATTATCTGAGCCTGAGGATGATCATCCCTTACAGTCCCGGTGGGCTGAGATCCGTGCTAGATCTCACCCTGACTCATCTAGAGTCTCTCCAGTTTCCACCCCAACAGATTCAGTGCCAGCTTCGGCACCTCATGTGGCTCATGTTCCACCAGTCGTCCCTCCTCCTAGGCTTCTCAACAGGTTAAAAGGTGATGGATTACGAACTATTCTCGAGGAGAAGTTGTTGTCCATAGAAGGCCTAAAGGGAAGATACTCCAGTGTGAGGGAGATACTACAGTGGCACAGATTTCAGACTTTCACTAGACCCCGAGGCCTCTATATTCCTTCATGGGTCTTGGAATTCTATACAACGTATGGTGATTTGGTTTCGAAGAGCAAGAAGAAGGCCAGCAAGTTCAGACCGATTAAGTCGGTCATGGTTCGAGGTGTGGTAGTTGGATGTTGCAGCAATATCATAAACGCTATCCTTGAGAGAGCCACAGGGTTCAAGCACGATTATGAGGGCTTGGCGACAGCTCAGTCCCTATATGACTTGAAGCGTTGGCTTTCCCCTCTTTTCTCTGATGTCACACCAAGGTGGATAGAGGCGAGAGTCCAGATCGAGAAGAAGAATTTGAATGTAGCTGCCCGTTATTGGTTCAGATTCATCAGCAGCTTCATCATGCCTTCACAGAATGAATCCATCCGACATGCGAAGGCAGCTTATTTAGGGACTATCTTAGCGAAGAGGCGGCTCAACTTGGGACTTATCATTGAGCAAGAGATAGCCATGAGAGCCAAGCAGAGGCAGACTTCTCTACCATTCCTGGTCTTGATCACTGAGTTGTGCAGGCGTGCTGGAGTACCCCGGGATGAGGCGAGAGATACTGAGGTTACCCCTTCATCCTCCACTGACATCCAATGCATTAAGGCCGAGTACACTCGAGGGGAGGCTGACATGAGGAGGGGAGCTCCGGTGGATACATCCCCGGAGGTGGATATTGATTCGATACCTACAGAGGCATCTTTACCTACTCCGGCCTCCGAACCTTCAGGTACATATGCCCCTTCTTCTTCTTCACAGGCTCCAGGTGCCTCTACCTCTGCCCAGCCCACCAGGATCACTCAGGTTATGATCTTAAAGATGGGGCACCTGGCCCATTCAGCTGATGTGAGGGAGACCCAACTTGATAGATCCATCCCATGGATGATTAATAGTGTTATCCTTGCTGCACTGACCCCGCTCCAGAAGTCCATTGACACTCTCACTATGAGAGTTGAGGCTTGCGAGAGCAGACATGCCGACATGGGGAGACCTCTGAGGTTACGACTTTAAAATACGATATAGCAAACCTGAGGAAGGATCTAGACTATCTAAAGTGTACTAACTTCACTTCACTACTGGAGGTTGCGGATGATGTGGATGCCCCTGAGACTTCAGAGATTCCTCTGGCTCCATCGAAGAGGTACATAGGGATGGCGCAGCAGCTGATGAGTCGGAGGCAGAGACCGACGAGGAGCAGATTGATGTGTGTGATGTTGAGGTTTATGATGATCTAGCTGACCTCGAAGATGCCATGTTCGAGACTGTGCGTCAGACATTTTTGAGAGAAACCACCATGGGTAGGTCAAGTGGAGCTGGTCCTTCTGAGGTGACTCCGGGAACTGGTGCCCAAGTTCTGAGCACTACACCTGGCACTGATGCCCCAATACATGGAGCGACCGTTTATACAGGATCCCTCTTTACCTCCATCTCTGTCTTATTTTATTGACTTGTGGATAATATTTTGCTTTTATTTGAGGACAAATGGTTTTTATTTGTGGTGGGGTGAGGCCCAACTTTTGTGACTATTGTAATGTTTATATATTTGGGTTTTTGAGCTATAAATTGTGTTAGCACTATTTTTTGTGGATGATTGAGCTTGTGGCTCCTTGTGTTATTTGTAAATGATTTTTGGACCCTTCCAAAAAAAATTGTGTCACCTCTTGTTTGTGTTTGAATGTGGCTAATCTCTTGAAAATTTGAGTATCGGTCTTGATCAATACCGATGACTTGACTAGTGCTCATAATCGAACAAAAATGAATGTGTGGCTACGATGAGGCCAAATGAAGTTGCATAGACAATATGTGAACTTTTTGCATCTCGTTGTGACTAACCAATTATCAAATTGAGTCTCTTGTGATGAACATTGCACACTAGCGAAAGTGTGGAGTCTTGTTTGACATTGGTGTCAATGTCTTGTGTGATGAGCATATCGTGAACCATTTGTGATGACACCTAGAATTTGCTCCGTTGGTCCGGTTGACTAAGTGATGCAATCTCTTGAAATGATCTTAGAAAACTTTGAAGAGTGTGAAACAAATTGAAATTATACCTCTTTTTGTGGCCTACCTTGTGAGTGTGTGAACCTCGCTTGAGCACCCTTTGAGCCTTAATCTTTTCTTGGAAGGAACTTGATGAAAATGTGACATTTCTTTATCCATTACCCATAATCCTCATGATGTGTGGTTTGTTTGAATAGCCAACTTAGGCCAAAAGCCTAAGTTGGGGGTGTGGTGAAAAGAGAAGGTAAGTCAAGAAGTGCAAAGAAGTCCTCTTTGACTCATGGTTTTGAGAAAGATGGAACCTCTCCATACAAAAAAAAAGAGAAAAAGAAGAAAAGAATGAAAAATAAAAAGAATGAAAAAGTTGTGGAATAAAGTTGTGAAAATGTAAAAAGAAATGGGTTGTCTAACAATCCATGGAAGATGAATAATGGAGTGACTTGGGAGCACGAATGAGAATGATAAAGAAAAGGAAAGAAAGTGTTGTTCACACCACATTTCATGAGGATAGAAGTCACTGAGCCTAAATGACCATACCTTTACACTCAGCCCCTTTACAAACCTTGAAAAGACCTTTTTGATCTTGAGTGAGCTGTAACAAGTGTTGATTGGAAATTACGGGCAAACCTATGGGTGAAGTCATGATTTGTGTTCATCTTTGTGAGTGTGAGTGTTGCATTTGATTCCGGAGCTTTGAATATGGAATCATTCTTTGTGTGAGGGCATTTGAGTACCTTTGTTGAGCTTGAACTTGCATTTGAAGCAAGTATTGTGAACTTGAGAATCTTTGATAATGGTGAGTCACAACTTGAATCTTTGAGTGCACAATTGATCCTTGCATGAGTAAGTTGAGTCTCTTTGTGTGCATTTATGATTGAGTCTTGTGTAGCACTGTTTGAGACATCCTTTTTGAACTGTTGAACTTGAGTTTTACTTGAAGACAAGCAAAAGTTTAAGTTGGGGGTGTTGATGAGTCCACGATTCGGACTCATTTAGGGCTTTATTCTAATAAATTTAGTGTCCTCAAATGCATATTTTGTGCCAATAACTAAAGTAAATCCTTAATTTCAGGTATTTGGATTGAGGAACAAAGCATGGACACTAATGAGCAAAAAGGAACAAGGCAGCTAAAAGAACGAAGAAAAGAAGGCCTGATGATCGCCTAACTCATTGGGCGAGTCACCGAATGGCCATGATCTCGCCTAAAGTTCCAGTGTGCCAAGCCCTGAAGGAGAAAATCAAGTCAACGATATAAATGAGCAGTCGACGTGTCGCCGAATGGTTCCACGATGCAGTGCTAGATCGCCCTAAGTTACAGAACTTGAAGATGATGAAGGCCAAAGCAAAAAGGCGATGGAATTGACCAAAGGGAGGATTGCCGAGTGGATCTGTGATCCCAACTTGCTGCTCCGAATGGTCCTTCGCAACATATTTTTGGCGACTATAAATACAGTTTTGAATATTTAGTTTAGAGACAATATTTTCCTTAGCTTTGAGGAATCGAAGTTTGGAGACAATATTTTCCTTAGCTTTGAGGAATCGAAGTTTGGAGACAATATTTTCCTTAGCTTTGAGGAATCGAAGTTTTTTATATTCGAGAAATTGGAAGTGGGTCTTTGAGATTTTTCAACCTTGACCTTTGTAAACACGAAATTCATCTTACCTAGTTGATGAAAATACAATTTGGTAACGATTTTTATCTTTTTATAATGTCTAGCTAAAACCCCAATTCTTGGGGTGTGATTATGTGATTATGGGTTGATTTAGCTTTTGGGTATTGCTAATTGATAGTTTAAATATTGTTTAAAAGTGATTTCAATCAGTAATTGTGTTTAATTTAAAGGGTTGTAGTTGCAAATGCAACTCTACCTTTGTGTTTTTGGCTTTCTCGAGAGAGAGGTTTTAAAACCAAGATTACTGATTTGATGGTCTGTGGGTATTGGGTTGTCATGGGTTCCGCTCGAGAGAGTGAATCCTAAACCTTTTTCCACACATTCAGCTCGAGAGAGTGAATGGACTAAAGCGTAGGTTGTTCTTAATTTCTGCTTATTGGTGTTCGAGAGAAACCAATTTGATTTGGGGTAAATTGTTCGAGAGAAAGTTTATCCCCACTAAAGTCTAGCTTATTCACTGATTTACAGCTATTTACTATCAGTTGCACTCACCCATTTGTCTACCTTAGCTTATAATCCAATCACATCCCAAGAACCCGTCTCTTTACTTGTTAATTTGTGTTATTTGCTGCTACTGTAGTTGATAATTACAATCAAACCCCCCCCCCATATTTGACACTTGTGTCACCCTTTAATTTGAACTATGCTTTTATGCGTAAAATGTTTTTACCTATGAATTTGTACTTGGCTCATGAATCTTAAGCACATACCACTCCCTATGGGATTCGACCCCAACTCACTTAGTTGGGTTATATTACTGACTAACGATCGTTGGCACTTAGAATTGGAAGAAGTGTCCCTATACGTGAAATCAATGGCATAGGCGAGACGTTGTATCATCACATAGCTCATAGTGATGGTTATTGGTTAGAGAATCTCCCAAATATAGTTTATTTTTGTATTCTTATATACAACTGAGATAATATTGTATTTTCCAATACTTTGAGATGTTATCTACTGTTTTAAATGCTTTATATAAACCGCATCTTTACTATTGTTTATTTCTGCATTGAGTTGAGTATCCATGAGTTGAGTAAAGCTGAGGTAAGAGTTTCTTTTAGATTCCAGTTCAAGAATATGTGTTGTTTAGATTTCCCCTCACATGCTCGCACATTCAATGTACTGACACCATTTGGCCTGCATTATTTTATACTGTATATTCGGGTAACCAGGATCAGCATCCAGTTCTTCGTTGATCCAATCAAGCACTCTAAGTCTTTTGGTGAGCCTCCTTGCTTTCCAGAGGATCCCTTTTTATATTGTTTTAGTACTTCAGTTGTTAGGATGATCGGGGGTCTTGTCCCGACATCCCTCATAGTATTAGAGGCTTCATAGAGAGATAGCTATAATTCTTTAGTCTTTGCATTTAAGTTGTTTTGTTATAAGACTTGAGTTGCCACTTTGGATAGTTGGATGTTTAATTATAAAACATTCTAAGTTCTTTTGAGACAGTTGAGAAAAGTTGCATTTTTTTTCTTTTATTAATGATTAAAGTCTTCCACTGAGAGTCTAGCCAGGCCAAGGGTTCGCTTGGAGTCAGCAATGTCTCTCGAGTGTCAGTCCCACCTAAGGTGTAGGCTCGGGGAGTGACACTCGAGAAGCATTGGTAGTCCCCAATCGAACCCTTCGCCTGACTGAATACTTAGCGGAAGACTTACTCAAAGCGATAAAAGGCTTAGAATCAAAGTTTTTCAACATTTAAACTCAAAGTAAATACCCAACTCAAACTGTTTGTAAAATACTCAATAACATTAGTATAATAGTTTGCAAAAAAATCTCAAGGAAAAGTAAATACTGAAAGACTCTTCAACTCTATCTATCTATGAACCCTCTAATGTCAAAGATAGTTGTCGGGTCAAGACCCACAATGCCTCAAAACAAGTAAACTAGAAGTAAATGTGAAGTCCTCCAGAATGCGAGGAGGCTCACCAAAACTGTTTGTAGTGTATAGAGTGATCTCAATGGAGCGCCTGTTGATGATCATAAACACCTGTATTTGTATCATAAAAAGATACATGTCAAATGACATCAATACATTTGAATGTACGAGTAAGTTATATAGTCGAGGCAAAATAACTGAATGAAAGGACTACAATAGATAAAAATATACTCAATCTGAATGTAAAGAAATAAAGGAGTTAAACCATTTAAAGGTTTACAAAAGACTGTCTTATTTATAAACTCAACATAATAAGTGATGTATAAAAGATACTTTAACTCTATTAGGAGAATCACTAACCGACAACCATCATTATGAGTTAAGTAATGATACAATATCTCACACACGCTGCCGGAATTGTCTTATACCTTGTTGGGGTATAGAACCTCTCAACTAAGTGCAGCCAATAAGCAAAAAAGATTCATCTTAAAAGTATGATCATGTACCCATGTTGACAAGACATGATTTATGGAGGCTGTGAGTTCTATAAACTCCCTCTGTATCGGTGCTCAATACTACTCCCAATAATGTATATACTCATACTCAAATGTATAAAACATATTCTTTCTCTGGTCTGAGATAATTTCTCAAACTTTCATCTTAAAAGAAGTAACTTCTATGAAATATCTCTGAACTCATTGCTAATTTAGAAAATAATGTTTCTTTTTGCTCAAAGTAAAAATATTATTTCTGGGTTGAGATTATAACTCAAAAAGGCCTCTTTAAGAGGTAACTTCACTGTGCTCAATCTTTCTGAAAACTCTTTTACTTTTCTCAAAATAATATTCTCTTTCTTCATGTACAAATGAAACATTTGAGAAATACTTAGTTTCCTTATACACTTGCTCAAATCTTTGTTAAAACTCTTTCTCAAACTCCTCTTTAGTTTCTCAAAAACTCAGTTTAAAACAAAACTATTGGATTTAAAATATTCTCAAAATTTATAACTCAAAATAGGGTTCGTGCTGAAATATAGACATGAACAACTCAACTCAAGGATCTCAATAACACTATAGAAAAACTCAATACTCAGAACTCACGATACTACTTATATCAAGAATACTCAATTCATAGGGTTCATGCTGAAATATAGACATAAACGAATCAACTCAAGAATCTCAATGCAAAACATATAGCAATTCAATAATTAGGAATAAAAATTCAAAAAGAATCAAACTCAGGAACTCAAGAACTCAGAATTTAACATCAACTCATCTCAAGAATACTCAAATCTAAGGATAGAATTCTAGATTACTCTTTTACTAGTTTAAGAGTAGATGTAAGGCATGAGGAAGAACTAGGCCAACACTATGATGGTCTTATAAACCTGGAAGAATTAAGTTTTTCGCGAAATCGACGATTCTCGAAGAACGCTCGAAACCCTAGCTTTTATCCTCTTGGAACCTTTCTCTAATTACTTGAAGTGTTAATGAACATAAAAGAACATATTAACACTTTCTAAGCCCTTAACTAGGTGAAAACATCGTTGTTTAGGCTTAGAATAGGAGTTAAAACGACGTAGTTTAAGTACCAAATACATAGAGGAAATACCAAAATGACCCCAGCTTAAAAAACTAACAGAGTGCCTTCAAGGGAGGCTTCACGGACTGTTTAAGGCTCCACAGTCCGTGAAACACAACATGGGCCATATAGCCGTCCGTGAACCTTCGCCTGTATAATAGGGCCTTACTAAACCGTGCATAATATTTTACTCCAACTCAAAATGAATAAACTTTGTGGCGTTGGAAAGAGGACTCAAAGACCTTTAATCATTATCTGCTGAGACATATGGTAGTTTGAATTTGACCTTAAACTTAAAAGTTGATGGGTGACCTGTAAGGACCCTTAAACGGCATGTACAAGCCACCATCGACTGTATAGGGTCCCATCCAAGTGACTCACCCCTTGGAAGTCCTGGACGGTTTGACACCTTCCTCTAAATAGGTTGTGGACCCCTGAACGGAGTGCTCAGGGTTCCGTGAAGGGTCCATGGTCCATTTTAGATTCGTGGACTTGCATGTTAGTCCTCTTTAGCCTTTCTAAAGTTTGAGGTGTTACACAAATGATTCACATTTTAAGATTAAAGTTGCAAGGTATTATAGAATGATTCGGTTCTTAGCTTAAAAAATTTCGGGGTGTTACAATATTCACCAAAACCTATGTTAAAATTGGAACAAAAGCTTTGTATCAAAGCAACAGAAAAAAAACTAGACCAAAAACTGGTCTAACATAGCAAAAAAATGAGACGACCTGCTAGATCCTTATAAGAACTAAAACTATTTTGACTACTCCCATAAGAATTTAAATGGTAATTTTGAACTATTCATTTATCTACGGTTATTTAGTTAGCAAGTATTTATTAAATAATTAAGATTTAGTTGATCGTAAATGGGTCAAGTCTAAAATTTATTTAACACCCTATGTCACTTGACCCATATGTAGAAATTTTTTTTTTTAGAAATTTTAGTTCATAAGTATTTTAGAGAAAATAAATTAAGGGAGAAGACATACCTATACAACAATGAAAAGCGGCCAATTGCATTATGTAAGAATTCAATATATGCATTTCACTCGTCGTCGTCGTCGTCGTCATCATCGTCGTCGTCGTCGTTGTCGTCGTCATCATCATCATCATCATCATGGCGGTTGTGAAAGTAAGAAGGGAAATTTAGTGGTCGCATGAGGTGAATCAGCAAAAGAGTAAATACTATTGCTTTTTTTTTTTGGACTTAAGGACATGGATAATCAATGGGTAATGATGCCCGATGATTATCCAATTAGGATTTAATCATGAAAATGGAATGAATTTGATAATATTGTTAAAGTTTTATATGTTATTCTATAGTAAGGTTATGGATTGTGCCCTAGATTTTGAGAATGAAATTTTCTAATGGTTATATATTATGATTCAACTTTTGATATATTTGTATAGATAATTAAATAATAATTTGGTGTATTGTATTATATGATTTCTATTAGAGTTATGTTATTTGGAGAAATTTTGACTTGACCCTAGGCATGAAATTTGAAAAAAAATATGAGAATTGACATATTAATGGTATCAAGATTAGGAACTTGATTATATAATTGAGTGTGTTTACATAAAAATTATGTATACTTGATAGATTGAAAATGTTCTGAGGCATTGAGAAAAGGAAAAACATTGGAAAATTAGCTTGCTTGTCTTTGATTCTTCGGTGGAGGTAGGTTATGGTTTGTTCTATGTGATATAGAGACTCTTAATAGTAATTCATAGTAATTGAGTAATATATTTTTTATGTACTTAGTTGTTGTGGTTCTGATAATTTGTATGTTACTGTGATTGATATGTAATCTCAAGACTGTGAAATCCATAATCTTGAACTTGCTCTATAAAAGTGACGCCTCGAATAAAGAAGGCTTGATGAAATATTGTCAATGAAGTTGAAGTGATGATAAAACATGAGGAATTAACTATATTATTGGATCGGATTCCACAAGACGACACAATATATTTGGATCGGGTGTCATAAGCCGACACGATATTATTTGATTGGGTGTCACATTCCGGCACGATAACTTTAAAGGAAAATATATTCAAATAGCTTAATATGCACAATCTCAAAGAACCCATTTCTCAAAAGAGCGTAGTGTGAAGACCTGAGTCCTCATGTGTTCCTTATATTGTTGAGTAATTATGTACTTGCTTCATTGTTATTGTCACTTGTACATTTTGCTTGTTTTTTGCCGCCTGCTAAGAGCTATAGTTGATTTCATGTTATTACTTTATGCATATTAGTTTCTAGTTTGAGTCAGTCGATGATATCTACTCAGTACATATTGCCTTATACTAACCCTTACATATATTGTTCTTCATTTTCCTTTCTTGGAGTGCAACGAGTGTACCAGCTACTTCGACTCACCCTCAACTCTAGCCAGTCTCCAATACATGAGGTTCCAGGGCAGGGCGGAGTTACAACTAATGAAGGGTGTCCAAGTGAACACCTTTCGTATGTAGGTCAAATTTATGAAACTATTAATATATACGTAAGTTTGCACACTCTTGATATAATTAGATCCTTTGACTTAGTGGTAAAGTGTGTGTTGATAGCTTCAAGGCGGAAGGTCGGGTGTTCGATCTGGGTTCCTTGAAGTGTTTTAAGGTCATTTTTTACTAGTCAAAATTCAAATCACATAACAATTTTATTAGTCAAAATTCGCATCAAATCAATTTCAAAGAGGTTTTTTTTGCAAGTCCTTCAAAAACTTTTTTTTAGTAATTCTTTTACATGTTCTTTTTGGGTCCTTCAATAACTTTTTTTTCAACTCTTTTACCTGGCTCTCTATGGCACTATTTAATTATTTTACATAGTTAAGTTAATTTATTTTTTAAAATTACAGATAACATTCATCTTGTTGATAAATTAAAAAAAAGTATGTAATATAAATCATGACAGAATGAATTTGGGAAGCGATATCCTTAGACATGGAATTCGAGGATTAGATGTCTTTGATGTGATGACTTTCAGAATTTGGGAAGCGATATTTAATGAAATTTAGCTGATTTTATTTCTTACTTTAATAAGATTTTAGTTTCTACATTATTGACGTATTTCATAAGTTGAATAGCTATTATAAGTTGGGTGACATTTGTTGGTTCACCCGCCTAGAAGGTTAAGCATAGGTGCCACTCATGACCCATTTCGAGTCATGACAAAAAATGAGAACAAAACTATAGCGAAACAACATAAATAACTGCACAAAAATTTATAACCAACAACAAATTTAGAATAAAGTTAACTTTTACTTGATAGTTAATCTATTTGATAGATATTATATATACAAAAGATTCTATCATCTTCGTAATCTTCATTAGTCATTGACAAAAGAGTGTGCACATAACTAGAGGATAAAAAATTGGCACTCAAATCAAATTTTGAAATTGTTAGTTCAGAAAAACTATCACACTAGTGTCACCACTTATATACACAAGTTTATCATACTTCAAAGTTTATCATTGACGATCATGAACATCATTGACTGGCGCTCAAGCTTATCCACACATATTTTTTTATATATATTTTTTACATCTCCACAAATAACCTTTTTAGCTTTGATACGTTGCTTTATCATGTACAAATCGAATGTGGGAGATTCAATGATGGAATAAATTTGACCACACATATCAGAGTGATCATGATTTCCTATCTTGTCAATCAAGGAACCAATTCTTTTGTTATGACTTTCAGTAAGGTTTTTCATAACTTTTGTCATCGGCTTGAGAAATGTTTCATTAACATCTTTCACAATCCTTTTTATTTTCTTGCTTTTTCCTTTTTCATTGAAACTAGAGGAAGATTTTTTAGCATACTAGTCTTGCTTTTAAGATGTTTCAGAATGTTCATGAGGAGATCCTCGAACATATTCATTTTCAGATGTCCAAGTAAAATTATGTCTCGTACGTATAAGTATTTTTAGCTTATTCATCCATGAATAGCTTCATATTCATATTCATTGTCATCAACATTGATAAGAAATCCTAAACTCATATCAGTAGAAAGTTATAATGTTTGATTCTTTAAGATATCCTCAATAACACCCAGTGGTCCTTCTGCATATTCTTCAGTTGTCCTTCTTTGCTAAAAAATTTCTCCCAATTGCAAACATTGACTATTTTTAGTATTAATGTTCTTGCACCACGATCATCCTAGACAAATAATAAAAGAAAGAAGACAATGTTATATGTATTAATTATAAGTTGTGAAAACTCAAGAAATATCTATATGAAGTGATAATAATATTCTAATAACTAAAGCAAAATATTAATTACTTTTAGAATTTATCCCATTATTTTGGATCATCAATTAGTATAATTATGTCACTATATTGAAATCCCAAAGCAGTTCAACTTTTTGGTAAACTTAAGCTTACATAATTTTTCTTCTAAGTTTTTAATTTAGAATTGGCATGTGGTTCACCTCTCAAGCCACTATTAGGATGATGTTCACACAAATAGTGCTCCAACCCCATCAGATATCCTAGCCTAAAGGTTCCGATTTCATTCACTCTCACTTATGTGATGACTCGTGCGTAGTTTCTCATGTGAGTAGTTGGTGTGTCGTGTATGGCTTGGATGTTAGACCTAACACTAAAGTGAAAGTGATAAACTTATGAAAAGACAGTGTTATTAGATTCAGAATTTTCAGCAATTTGAAGGGGTTGAGCAAGGTTAGTTACCCCAGTAGAGAGAATAGTATTTGTGTGGTATATACGATATCTAGAGTGGTTTAACTATTGGAAGTGGAATGATTAAGGAATGACTAGATAGTAAATGTTGTAACTTTGAAATATACAGTTAGTAAAGTTTTCAAAACATGTATGGGTTGCTTAGCGAATAATGAGAATAATGTTGCACCAATTGAGGTTAGAATTTCTACTACAATTTTATATATTAAGTGTATATCAAAAAGGGTCATGACACAACTACTACAATGGTATCGATGCTTACTTGGTTAAAGTTATGGAGTGCGTTACTTTTGTTATCGGCCTAATCTATGAAAGAATGAATATCGCTTTGGATGAGAGACCAAAAAGATTTGGTAGCGTATTGTAGTCACTTAATGGGCAAAAAATTATTTGAGTACGATCTTCTCGATATGTCTGATGTGTTCTAGGGGTGGATCTAACAGACTTTCATAGTGTGGTATTAATGGTTTATGAAAATGGATACGTCGATTGTTAAGTGTGAATACTAACTACTTAAAGAGTTATAAGTTGTCTCAAATGTTCATATAATGAGATTCAGTGTTGTATTTACATTTGAGAAACCAACTAGTTTGTTACTACGGACGCTTAGATTAAGCATTATTTTTTAAGGAAGATTTTAGTGGTAGATCTTTGGTACGGTATTAATGTGTTTTATGTTGTAAAGGGTATTGAAAGGAGCTAGAGCCATAATGGAAAGAATTAGTGGGACTGTAGTGTAGCCTTCAGAAAGAGGTGTGAAATCCTAACTATCATGATTTGAAATCATAAACATAATAAAATAAGAAAAATATTTACTAACCTACAACCACGAATATCCACTTTGAAACCCAGCCACGAAGAAAAACTGTGAAACCCTAGCCGCGAAATGAGGGAGAAGGGGTGAAATCGTTTCTGGAAAATAATGAAATGAGGGAGGGGAAAAGTAATTAAGATTTAGGGATTTAGTCTATGTGGCACTGGAACCCTATTGGCATGCAATGTGGCATCCACATGGCATTTAACAACTTCTGTTAATAAGAAGGGTACTTTTGACCCAATAGTTTGACGGGAAGGGTAGTTTTGAGCCGAAATATAGTTTAAGGGTAAATATGAGCTATTTCGGATAGTTTAATTGTATTTTTGACCATTTTCCATTTAGTCTATGTGGCAGTGGAACCGTATTGGAGTGCAATGTGGCATCCACATGACATTTAACAACTTCTGTTAATAAGAAGGGCACTTTTGACCCAATAGTTTGACGGGAAAGGTAGTTTTGAGCCGAAATATAGTTTAAGGGTAAATATGATCTATTTCAGATAGTTTAAGAGTATTTTTTACCCTTTTCCGTTATTTTAAAGTGAAGATGTTTTTAATAATTATGTTAGAAATTTTGACTAATTTACTAATTTTCCCTATTTATTAAATAATTAATATAGTTGACTAGTTAATGGGTCAAGTCCAATATTTATTTGAGAAAAAACTACATAAATGGGTCATAAAACTCAAAATAATTACATGTTCATACCCCAATCCAAAGCTATTCAAGAAATATCCATTCTCTCAAAAAAGATTACTGCTCATACCCCCCACTCATTAAGGCTGATATTTTTTGCTTAACTGATACTGAAATCAGTATCATATAGTGTATTGGTATCATTAAGGTTGATAATTTCGCTTAACTGATACTAAATTAGTATCATATAGTGTATTTGTATCATTAAGGTTGATAATTTCGCTTAACTCATATATATATATATATCATTAAGGTTTCTTGTTAAGAAATTACTCATTAGTCAATGATACTATAAGAGTGTGTGTATATATATATATATATATTTTTTTTGTGGTATCATTAAGGTTTCTTGTGCACTAATATATTACTTAGTAGTAAATGATACTATAAGAGTATATACATAATTTTATGAGGTTTATTTTCCAGAAATTACTCATTAGTCAATGATACTATAAGAATATATATATATAATTTTATGGTATCATTAAGGATTCTTGTTCAGAAATTACTCATTAGTCAATGATGCTATAAGTATATATATATAATTTTATGATATCATTAAGTTTTCTTGCTCAGAAATTACTCATTAGTCATGATACTATAAGAATATATGTATATTGTTGTGGTATCACTAATGTTTCTTGTTCAGAAATTATGCATTAGTCAATGATACTGTAAGAGT
The DNA here is from genome assembly GCA_029582685.1 of Solanum piurae. Classification (NCBI taxonomy): domain Eukaryota; kingdom Viridiplantae; phylum Streptophyta; class Magnoliopsida; order Solanales; family Solanaceae; genus Solanum; species Solanum piurae. The sequence goes on along the minus strand of JAJOOO010018514.1, from coordinate 122 downwards.
ATATACATATTTTTATGGTATCATTAAGGTTTCTTGTTCAGATATTAGTCATTAGTCAATGATACTATAAAATATATATATATATATATATATATATATATATATATATAATTTTATTGTAT
>JAJOOO010018513.1:0-31054 GCA_029582685.1 Solanum piurae | reverse complement strand
ATGTATAACTAATCTCTCATCACCAAGTTTTGTTTGATAATTAACAAAATATTTCATCGTACATAAACTAATATATAAAACACAAATGTACCCTCTAAAAATTTGAAAATATTAAACAGATATCTCATCGAAGTTTAACTCATCTTTGCATATTTTATCACAATGTTGATTCAATAGTGGCTTTCACACTCAAATTTCGTACAACATCGTAATATGCATTGTGTGCACCCTTTTTTTGCAGTTATTTTTTTTCCACATGATTTTGCCCTTCCCTACAAGCTTTCCATCGACGAAAACTTCAACCACTCCAGTTTTCTCCCATAGATCAATAAATTTTTTCTTCAATCCATTCTCTCATAAATTGTTATAACTAGATTAAGCTCGCGTTTTTGTAGAGTAATCAGAGTTTGCAACAAAAGTTTTACCAACTATCATAAAAATATACATACTATAATTTCATTTTAGAGATCTCCATAATAAATAATTAAATAAACATTATTTAAACAAATAAAGAAGGTACAAATGAATTAAGTCTATTGTAATTTACTTAAAACCGGAATCAAATAAAGAAGGTACAAATGTATTTGATGGCAAATCTAGTAAGTGTCTCATTATCTACATTAGCTGCTCTCAACTTTGTAAGCTTCCTGGAAGGCAGATTGGGTATTCAATTTTTTTTTTCTTTTTTATTAACATATTTAGAATACAGTCACCTGCATAAGATGTGTTTGAGTGAGCACAAAGTTTAAGAGAGAAATAAAGAAGAAGAAAAACTTTGTATATTATGGCCCAAAATAAGTAAATGGAAAAAGCAATGATATAAGTTGGACCATAGAGTCATTAGAAGGTAAACTTGATCTAGATCCACTTCTAATTACCTAACAACTCCAATCTCTCATATGATATATAATTTTCTGGGAAGGAAGAGTATTTAAGAACTTATGTAACAAGTTGAGATTCTTGAATGTGTATCCAGTTATTTTCTCTGATTCCTCCACTAACCTCATCCCTTGTTTGTGATCATCATCATGTGTCAATTTATTTCTAATATTTTCTTCAGTTAAATTAAATGAAGGTCTTTTTATAATGAAAAATATAAGAGAACCAAGATTTTCTTTTACTTTGTTTACTTCCATGGCTATTATATTTGAACAAGTAATACGAAAATTTAAAGAAGGTTTCTTAATTTATAGAGTGAGTTTATATAGAATACTGACAATGGGAATGTTGAATTTTAAAATCAGTGAAAGGAAAATGAAGAGTTGTGTCTTTTGTGGAGAGGTGTGACTTTTTTTAAAAGTTGCGATCCGAAAGGTGGTGACTTTTGTGGAGAGTTGTGACTTTTGTGGAGAGTTGTGACTTTTCTGAAGAATTGCGATTTTTCCGAAACGTGGTGAGTTTCCGAAGGATTGTGAATTTGTTGAAATGTTGTGAATTTTCTGAAAAGTTTTGAATTTTACAAACGATTGTGACCTTTCCGATAAGGCACAATAAACACTTTTTTATGCTACCCTTTGTTATCTATAAGTAGAGGGATTTCCTCTTTTTTTTTTAAACAATGAACTCTACACAAATAAATAAATTTTAGAGTATTTTAATGTGTTTGAGTGGTTAGCTCATACCATGATTTTTGGTAGCATTCATTGACCAGTTGAGTGAACCTCAATGCAAACTCCTTAACACTCATGTTCCCTTTTCGTAGATTGATGAATTCTTACACCTTTGCCTTCCTCACCTCTATAGGAAAGAAACGATCAAGAAATACCTCTTTGAATTTATCCCAATCTAGTTGACCCACATCGATTGCCCTCTCCTCCTTCCATTGATCAAACCAAACTTGAGTAATACCCTTGAGATGGTAAGTGTCCAAGTCCGCCCTTTCCACCGGAGTTATTCCCATATGATGTCAGCAATCTTTTGGATTCCCTCTATAAACTCTTAGGTATCTCCCTCAACTTTCGACCCATAAAACTCTGGGGGATTCATTCTAGTGAAATCCCTTACCCTTGTTGTTGTCGTACCAACAATTGGGTTCATGGGACCAACAACTTCCCTATTAGCTTGGGCATTCATAGCTTGAGCCAACACTTGAAAAGTGGCTCAATACTCGGCATGTAACACTTGCTCGGACAAACGATCAATCGGTAGTTGAGGAACCTCATGCTCCATATTGTCACCAACATTCCTTCTTGTGTTAGCTCTTCGAGGAGGCGTATCTTGAAAAGCATTGAAGAACGTTAGGAACAAGGTTGTTATAAAAATCAACTTTATCTCATGACTTTAGAATAATGAAAGAAGTGAAGTTTCCTAAACGCCTTGTGTCCTCCTATTCATAAATATGGCGCACTTGACACTCATGAACAAGACTCTACTCAATGTGACTTGTAAGATGGAACCGTAAAAACCTGATTCTCTAAATACCAAGTTTGTCACGACCCAAACTAAACTCTAGCTATGAGATGGCTACTAGGACCCTCAGAGGCCCTAGAAAAGCCATTTCACATAAGCATGACGTATTAAATATAAGATATGAGAACACAACATAAAAAGTAAATAGAAGTCTCAAATATTTAATTCATAAAAGATACTAAAACAAAATACATAAGAGAATACGCATAACATCAACTATGTCTGACACAAACCTTCTACTAGCATATATGTGGGAAAAACCCCTAAACTATTGTAAAGCCTAAAACAAAAATATGACATAGAATAAATAAAAATCATAATGGCATTGTCCTCGATCCATGAGGACTCATCAATCAAAGTGTAGTAGCGGAGCAATCCAACTATCCATGACCAGCCGGAGGAGCGTCAAATCCTATATTATTAAACAATATAGGCACAAAATGTATCAATACTTTGAATGTATATGTCAAATAAACCAAAATACCCTTTAATATTATGGCCCTAAAGATGTCATGCAGAAAGTTGAAATTAAAATATAACCAAAAAAAAAAGAAAGGAAGTCATTATTTTTTAAACAGATTAGAAATGAATGAGCTCATTCTTTTAAAAATGGGGAGTATCATGACATGATTTCAGAACAACAATAAGTCTTCAATTGGAAAAATACAAAGAAGTAATAGAACATCCATAATATCGACATTACCTAAAACTATAAGTCACCGAACTTGTTTGAAATATTAAAATATGAACCCATAAACATAACCAAGATAATGGTTCTACTGTTGATATTAGCGTCAAGAATCCATAGATTAAAATCCTGAATCCGCCTCTGAACACAAGTTACACACCTTGAACATGAGGTGCTACAATGACTTTTACTGTTGGTGATGCTTTTAAGGACATCCTCAGTAGTTCATACAAACCCAAAACATCAGCTACATCAAGTTCATCAAAAGGTTCAACAATCATCCTTGAAAGTGAAAGGGGATATGCCAATATGAGCTTTAAGAAAATGAGTTCAAATTGTGTCCCCTCAAACTTTCTTAGTTCCACAAATTCAAGCTTCTCAAATTGTTTGTCCATACAGCTTGGATCTTCCAAATAATGTGCAATTTCATCTATGTTTCTTTCACTCAAGGTATTGACAACCTATAGAAATTCGTATGGTGCGAAAAGATGAGAAAAAAGGTTAGTAATTTTAGAAATTCCATTACCATAAAATATTACCTGTAGATATTTTTTAATTTGTATAACGATACTGATAGTGTATAAATATTCATTACATTGTCGGTACGTGTGTATAGGTTAAACTCTGTAAAGTGTTTAACTTATATACAATGACCATGTAAGATATTTTTTTCTCTATGGAGTTAATAAAAAAGTATGTATTGATAACCGAGTTAAACTGATAATATTAAAAATAAGATAGATTACCTATACTACAACACATAAACGTTACCTACTATCAGTGTATATGTAACTTAAACTTGATTTAATTTTATTGAAGGTGAGAAAACATTACATCTATCTCCAGTGAGTGCAAGTTGGGAGAGCTTCGAATCAAGGAAAGAATAACAGAGACTTGGTTTAGATCCATAAATGTGACACACGATGTTACATGCTCCAAATGGTATGGTTTCGGTTGAAACCTTTTTGGAATGATTTCTGCACCCAAATGCTTAGTAAAAGAAAATCAAAAATGCATTAATGGTTTATGTATATATAAGAGGCATAGTAACATTTATTGAAACCATTGTAGTAAAGAATATTGAAATATGTCTTGATCATATTATACTCACTTGAATGCAAGAATTACTCAAAACAGGCCTTGTTAGGTTACAACACAAATAAAGAAGACGTGACCATGTAATGAACCTATCTTGTTCATAAGTTTTTTATTCTTAATGGACTTTTAATAACATGAACAACTCCCTAACATTCGACAAGTTTTTTTTTAAAAACATGCGCAAATGTCATGACTATCATGAATAGTAAAGAATTTGATCCTAGGAGCATAGATGGTGAGGAAATGAACGTGATTGCAAGCTATGAATGCTAAGGATGAAAGTAATGGGGTATTCAAGACATAATTTGCTTTGTCTGGGCAAAATTTGTTGAACTTCAAGGTCAATTTAAGGAGATTTGGGAATAATGCTTTGGGAGAAGGTGGTTTAATTATGAAATTGGTGATATCTAGATACGTGAGAGTTGGACAATCAAATATACAAAAAGGCAATGTATAACACTTGTGTTTGTAATTTTTTAGGGTAAGTTCTTTGACATGTTTACTTGTTACACATATCAACCAATAGTCAACGTCCTTATCATTACAAAAGATGGTTGACAAATCTAGTAAAAAATTGACTATTGATCCATCATGTCGCAAGAGAATATTTTCAATCGTTGTACTAAAACCATATTCAACCAATCCTGTAGTAACCCTTATCTCTTTAAAGAACTCCCTATCTAGAACTAGAATTGGATGCGTAGCCCAGAAATGTCTCCATATCTTCGGAAAGACACATGTTTTTACCAATTCTCGAAATGACATGTCCTTGGATATTTCATTAAGGATATGTGTGGGCAAATTAGAGATTTTGTCTATCTCATTTTCGTCAATGATCACTTCTTTACTACGATTTGTCATGTTCACCATTCTGTACAAAAAAGGGGCTAAGTTAAACTTTAGTCTATATTTTAAGAAAACAAATATTTCAAAGAGATAAATTAAAGATCTTCAAAAATTATTTGTAGTCCTAACAAGATTTTATTTGATTCAAAGAAAAAACGCAAGAATTTCAAAAATATTTCTCAGCTAAACTGTTTGTTTATACGGGATACACATAGAGGAAATCCACACATAATTGGTACCTCTTTAATGTAGATAAAAAATTTAGATAGTAAATTAAATTGTTAAAAAACACATTTTTTATGTGTGTGGATATTAAAAAAGATTATATTCACCACTTGCTAGATCTAATGAATTTCACATTGCAGGACTATGTTAGATCTGCAATGGAATCAGTGCTTAATTTATAAACTAAGAATTTATTCGATTTATACAATTTAAATTTATATTATTTCTAAAATATTTATTAATTGTAAGGATTCCTTTTATGTCGGTTTCTCATAGATACACACAAAACTTCATAGACCAACCAGAAGAATATATCTACAACTATTAAACATAGAAAATCATTTCAGAAATATCAACAACAGAGAAAAAAATCAGTGAAAGAAAATACATAATGGAGATTGTATAAAATTTGATAAATTTATACCTCAAGATTTTCTTGCAGCACATGAAGGGAAGTCCCTTAGTTGTTTTGTATAATTTTAGAGTGTAAGAATACTATAAGTTGTCAAAAAAATATATAACATTAATGTCTTGTTAAAAACAAATATAATAAATGGGTCCCATGGAAAAAAATATTTACTTTGACTTATAAATTTTTTTTTATATATTTATTTCAAGAAATTAATTAGTGAATCCAAGATTTTAAATGTAGATAACTTTTTTTCTGTTGAAGATAGTTTCTACTTAATAAAACTCAGATATTTCATGAATATTTACAGTCTTAATATTGACAGCCATTCAACTTAACTTTGAATAACTTATTACATTGACCATTTTACTTAAATTTGTCATTTGACATCTAATTATCACAGATTCTTTAATTACATATGTTTACCAAATATTTTATGATCAACATAACCAATAGATAGATCCCTATTTATAGAGTTCTTAGTAAATAAAACTATTAAGACATAATTTTTATGATCCAAAATCTGAAGGTTCGTGAAGAAACTTCACTAACCCTCCGTTAGGTAAGTCAATTTTTTTCCGATATACTAGAATCTATTAATCCTATGGAAATAACTAAAATAGCGGAAACAAATCATAACATAGCTTTCATATAAGTATATAAATGTGGAAAATACCAATTACTAGAAGAGAAATTAGAAGTAAAATACAACTTTTTAAGTATGAATACACTATCTGAAATGATAAAGGTCTGAAAATTAAAAGATAAAATTTAGAGTTTATGGTAAATATTTGATAGAATACTTTGAATAAGTGATTTGATGGTATATTTTATGATCTATTTGCACTTTTGATTTACTGGATGAGTTTGACGAGTGAAATGCAAATTGAAATATGAAAAGAAATAGTTAATAAATATAAACTAATCACCCTATTTAAATTCAAAAATAGTCTTAAATTTATTTATAATAATTACTTTTGAGAAATACAGTGATTCCTCCCAAGGAACTAATCAAAACAAGTACAAGAATTTTCTAAGAGGGTACAATTTATAAAATAAAACACATCTCTCACCATAAGGAACATAATGAGTAAAAGTTGTCAAAGGATCATCTTTTCCTTCATCTAAGAAACATCACTAATCCTACAACCATACTATGGCATAGCAAGAGTAGTATCAGTATAAGCAAAACATACTGGTAGGCATCATCGATCTATCCAAATCCACCACATAACATCACACAATAATCAAGATACATGCACTTGGAGATACAATTTAGAACCCCGATCCTTCAATAACCACTAGTACAACCCAATGTTACTACCCCTGAACCCATACACTCTATCTCAAGTCACTCCACCTTTGTCCACTACCAACTCCTACACTAAAAACCATTTCACCTTCCTAACCGATCATCGGCTAACCATTCTTAACATAATGACTTCTTGAAACCACCCATTTTGTGAACCCTAGAGTTTCCTACAAATTTCCTTAATTCAAATCCACCAACTAACTCTATCGGCTAGCTAAATCCTTACTCACCTCCCTTAACTCAATCTACTTGTAATGACTCGGTGAATCATATTTGGAATGTTTCATTAAATTACCATTTTGCCCCTTCTGATATCGACCTTGGGGCTTTTTATGTTAATTTTGAAAGATTGTATTAGAACTAAAAAGATGAGAACTTGAGTAAGTTTCTGATCTTGAAAGGTTAAGTTGTTGAAAAGTAGTTTTCGAACTCTTTTGGAGTTTTGAGTGTCAGGATGAAATTTCGTTGATGCTATTAGTTGTGGAATTTGGAATCTTGTTTGTGAGAATTGTCGGTTTTAGATTAAGAGTCTTTATGTGGATTTGAGGTCCTAAGTTGTTAAATTATTTAAATTTAGCCTTTGGGTTGACTTTGGTCAACATTCAGGGTTCAAATGTTTGGATCGAAATTCTAAGAGTTAAATTGGATTTAGGGGATGATTTTAGACCTAAGTGAGGTCTTAGTTGATTTTTGAGAGGTCCCAAGCTTGTTAAAGCCTTTTTAGGCGTTGTGTTAGTTTCTTGTGGTTTTCATGGATGTCGGTTCAATGAGACTTCAGATTCGTGTTTTAATGGTTCCATAGAAACTGGAACATCGAGTTGCATATGTGGATTGCGTTTATGGGGTTACGAATGAATCTCGAGGGTCCTTTAGGTATTTAGACTTTTCTATGTTTTCTGGTACCACAGGCCTCGCTTTTGCGAAGGTCCTATCACTTAAGTGAAGGACCTGTCGCTTAAGCGATACCCAAATTTTTAGTGGGGATCACTTTTGTCACAATTTGAGCCTACACTCTAGACGTGACCGGTACTCGAGAACCATTTTGATTTTATAACGACCTAGTGGTACCCCCTGGATGTAACACAGCGTATAAGACTCCAAAAAGTCTAATACAAGCCTCATAGCATTCATAATATTCGATATAAGGAAACTGGTACGGAATTAAAACTTTTGTTTAAATCAATACAATAGAAAAACATTTCGAACAACCGAAGTCTACTAGTCTCACATGGCCATCTAAAAACAATATTCTAATCAAAAGTAGGGTCACGGCCCTTTACAATAGAAAGTCTAAAAAAGTCTATTACAATAAAAGACATGAAACATCAAAAGTACTTGTCCTCGAATCCATGAGGACATACCAATAGTCTTGGAAGAACTCAATCCATGCTTCAACTAGAGAGAATCAACTCATATGCCGGAACCTACACTTTGGTAAAAATGAAGAAATATGGGTTAGCACATTTAATGTAGTAAAATTTATAGCCATGCAAAAACCATGCTTAAAACAGATATTTTATTTTAAATCATGCTTTATGCCAATTTGATAAAATTTCATGAACATAAGTGTAAGAGGCATAATATACAAACATAACCAACATACAAGTCATTTCATCACATTAGAACATAATCAACATATAAGCCATTTCATCACATTAAGCCATCACCTTAAGTAACCCCAAGCCATACTTTGTGCAATGTATGAATAGCATCCCATACCACCATCCACACTAAGTACCACATTAAGGCCACCAAAAGTGAACTTACCATTCTTCCTTTTCATCATTAGACAATGCTCATACATAAGGAACATGAACATTTCATAAGTCATAACAAGGAAGTAACTCATAATACAATCCAAGTAAAGCATACATCATCTCATTAAGCATATAAGTCAACATTCTTACTAGCATCATTATAAACACCTTCTTTTCATTAGACATTAAACCAACATTCTCATTAGCTTCATTAAGATCACATTCATTTCATTTAACTTTATGACATTGAGGAACACACCATGACTACTCTCAAAGCCTACTTGTGCAATGCATGGATAGCATCCCATACTACCACCCACACTAAGTAGTGCATTCTTGAGAACCCATAGTTCATTAACATTCTCTGTGGTGGTAAGCCTTAACCGACATATACCATGTGAGAAATTCATGGAATCCCGCTATCACCCTCACCGGATAAGGGATTCCTACTTGCCTAAGGTAGGACCATTACTTTTAGCTTAGGTGGATCCACTAGCTAAAAACCTATGTGGGCACATAGTTATGGGATAGGGCTACTAGATACCTCGCCTCATCTCACGTGAAGGCATCCATCTCAAGAGATTGCTACTAGAAACACCGTCTCAACTCACTTGAGAGCTTCCATCTCATATCACCATCCACTCGGTACTTAGCAATATTCCCCACAGAGTACTTAACATTAGTTACTTTAGTTCTTGTTATGAGATAATAAATTGTTACTAGATACCCCGCCTCAACTCACGTGAGGGCATCCATCTCAAACTCAACATCCGTTCGTTAGATTGCTTATAGATTCGAAGAAGAGAATAGCCTTTCAACTAAGAATCCACATATTGTGAGAAAGTCCTTTCACAACATGTCATTATCCTTCATTAGTGTAAAATTGAGAATAACCTTTCAATGAACATAGCATCATTAACATAATCATAGAAACTTCATACATGAGTGTGGGTGTATGTGAGAATAACCTTTCACATATATCATTATCATTCATAAGTGTTAAATTGAGAATAAGCTTTCAACAATAACACAATTCCATTCTAAACATGATCATAATACTTTCATTGATATCACACACATATACTTCACATCATGATAATACATAGATCCTTCATGAAATTTCTCTCCAAGGCTATAAATCCATATCAACCCATATATCTAAGATAATACAATAGATAAGGAAATTAACATGATTCAATAACTAATTCAATATAAACATAAATAATTCAACATACTTTCGTGATCAATCAATTCCCAATCACAATACACAACTTACAAATTTGTGGGAAACATGGGTTCATAGGATAAATTCACAATAATTCATCATTAATTCAACAATCCATTCATAATTTAGCATATATAAACCTTTTTAAACGTTTTTGAATTGAACCCATGGGTAGATTGAAAACCCTAGGTTTTTGGGGGTTTTGGAAATTTGAAATCATCTTTTTATAGGGCTCCTTGAATGAAACTTTATCAAGAATGAAGACTAACATACCTTTAGGGAATAAAATCCACGAAAATTGAGTGAGCAAGGTGAAATCCCGAGCTTGAAAGCTTGAATCATTTACCTCCAATGGTGGTTTCTTGAGAGAGAATATTTGAAGAGAGTGGGAGGTTTCTATTTTGTGATTTGAAGTATTGAATTGGAAATGGAGTTTTAATACCTTTAAAATCCTTAAAATACCTTAATTAATCAATAATAACCGTCCCCTAATTCATCTAACTTAAAAAGGAATTTACCAAAACACCCTCCTATTGGCCGATTCTAGACAGCTTTCTACAGGTGAGACCTACGAAACCCCACCCACGGACCATGGGTGGGTCCACGGGTAGTAGAAGCTAACCGTAGTTCATGGCTGCAACTTAAATTTTGGGACCTCAACCAATGGAGGCCATCCACGGGGCGTGGATGGACCTACGGGGCGTAGGTCCCATACGTAGCTCCTCTTCAATTTGACAGCTTTATGGTTTCTTGGGGTCTTGGGGGTTAGGCTTTAGGGTCATCCTCAAGGACCCCTTGGCTGGTCCTTGGGGAGTCGTACCTTGACGTTTAACTCCTAAATCCTTCAACGTAAGCTCGGGAAGACATTTTACAACCTCAAACCCCACACCAAACTCAAACACACACCCGTTAGGGTCTAGTTTCACTTACTAGTTTTCCGGGTCGTTACATTATATCCTCCTTAGGAACATTCTTCCTCGAATGACACTTTAAACACATTAAGGAAATAAAGACTCAAGACAAGCAGCCCATCATGCATGCAACATCATAAACAACGCACAAAACTAGGAGGAAACAACAATTCCATATCAAACATACTCCATACAACACAAAAAAGTAGGAACTACATCTACAAACTCATTATGCTTGGAAACATCAACATTTCTCATTTCATTGGAGAAATTACCTTCTCCCACTAATATCATGCTCATCATAACATCATTAGGCACGTTATGCAATTTCTCTAAAAAGCACATTTAGGCATGTTCAACCATTCACCTCATGAACCATATAGGCAACTCATACTAAATGCACATCAACGTGAGGAACATAATTCATAAAAAATCATTTTCTCATTTAAACATGAATTCATCAAGAACAAGCATAACATAAGGAGACCATGGAAACACATAATCACATATGACTCCAAAACATGAAACAAGCTACAAGGAACTCTTGGTCTCAAGCTTGAATAGGAATACAAGGAAAGAGATAAGGATATCGGAACTCTCAACAACCTTACTATTCAACATACTATCTCCCCCTTAGGAGTAAACCCAAACTAAGGCTAACATTAAAATAACATAGGAACCTTATCAATACATTCACAACTATAAGAAACCAACAACATACCGGTGTCGTCATCCGGAAGAGCTCTTTTGTCATCTTTAGCTTTAATTACATTAAAATGATTTTTCTTTGGAGAATTAAGATCCGGGCCATTAAGAGAAGCTTGTTTGGTTTCTCTCCCTTTTCCATTAGTGTTGGGCAATCTCTCATCTTATGACCCTTCTTTCCACACCCAAAGCAACCATCCGTGCCGGCAAGGCACTTACCCAAATGTTGCTTCCCAGACGTGGCACATATAGACCTTTCAAAAGAAGAACCACTTCCATTCCCTCCTTGATATTTAGGGTTAGACACTCTATCATTATTGACCATTATGGACCATTGGGAAATCTTGGTTGGAGGACCTCTTTTTTAACCTTGGTTGACTTTGTTCATCGGACCTTGCTCTTTTTACCTCCTCTTTCACTTCCTTGAGTTTCATCTCCTCAATTTTTTTAGCATATACCATGAGCCTTGAAATACCCATGTCATGGTGGAGCATTGCCGTACGACATTCTTCTTCAACCTAACCGGACATCTCCATCAAAAATTTATTCATTCTAGCCCTCAAATTTTCCACTAAGGTTGGAGCATATTTGGGTAGTTGGGTGAACTTAAGAGAAAACTCCTTCACACTCATACCCCCTTGATGATGGTTCGTGAATTCTACCAACTTTTGTTCCCTCAACTATAGGGGAAAAACCTATCAAAGAATTCTTCTTTGAACACCTCCCAGTTTATGGGACCCGCTCCTCTTGGCCACTCATCCTTCCATTGTTCATGCCAAATTTGGGCTACATCTTTTAGTTGGTAGGTGGCTAGCTCCGCCTTCTCCTCCGAAGACACCCCCATAGCACCTAGTATCTTGCTAACCTCATCAAAAAACCTTTGGGGATCCTCATCCACCTTGGAACCAAGGAACTCAGGGGGGTTCATCCTAGAAAAATCCCTCAATCTCGAAGCCATAGTACTCTCATTAGTATTCACTCGATGCCCCACATCCCTATTAGCTTGGTCCGTCATGGCTTCAGATAAGGTTAGAAAAGTCGACCTAATTTCTTCATTGGACATAGTCGGAGGATCAACTGGAACTTGATTTCCTTGAGGAACTTGGTCACCTTGAGGACCTTGGGGAGGAATCCCCTCATCACAATCTACTCTTCCATCCTTCTTGTGTTAGCCCTTCTTGTATTCAAATCATATAAACACAAGAGAAGGGCTAGGAAAAGGACTCTTATAGAGATAAACTCTATGGCACGACTTCAAGAATAATGAAAGAAGTGTAGCTTCCTAACATCCTATAGCATATAATTCATAAATGTGTCGCGACTCACACCCATGAACAAGACTCTACTAGACGTGGCTTGTGAGACATCAATCTTAAAAATCATTCCCAAAACCTTGTGGTCTGATACCATGTTTGTCATGACCCAGGGGTACCCCCAAGATATAATACGGCATATAAGACTCTGAAAAAGCCTCATACAAGACTCATAGCATTCATAACATTTGATAGAAGGAAAATGGTATGGAATTAAAACTTTTCTTTAAATCCATACAATAGAAACACATTTAAAATAGTGGAAGTCTACTAGTGTCATATGGTCATCTAAAATCAATAATCGAATCAAAAGTAGGGTCACGACCCTTTACAATAGAAAGTCTAAAAGAGTCTATTACAATAAAAGACATGAAATATAAAAAGTACTTATCCTCAAATCAATGAGGTCATACCAATAGTCTTGGAAGAACTCAATCCAAGCTACAACTAGAGAGAATCAACTCAAATGCCGGAACCTACACTTTGGTAAAATTGAATAAATATGGGGTAGCACATTTAATGTACTAAGTATGATAGTCATGCAAAAACCATAATTAAAACAGATATTTTATTTTAAATCATGCTTTATGCCAATTTGATAAAATTTCATGAACGTAAGTGTAAGAGGCATAATATACAAACATAACTAACATACAAGTCATTTCATCACATTAGAACATAATCAACATATAAACCATTTCATCACATTAAGCCTTCACCTTAAGTAACCCCAAACCATACTTTGTGCAATGTATGACTAGCATCCCATACCACCATCCACACTAAGTACCACATTAAGGCCACCAAAAGTGAACTTACCATTCTTCCTTTTCATAATTAGACAATACTCATACATAAGGAACATGAACATTTGATTAGTCATAACAAGAAAGTAACTCATAATACAATCCAAGTAAAGCATACATCATCTCATTAAGCATATAAGTCAACATTCTTACTAGCATCATTATAAACACCTTCTTTTCATTAGACATTAAACCAACATTCTCATTAGCTTCATTAAGATCACATTCATTTCATTTAACTTTATGACATTGAGGAACACACCATGACTACTCTCAAAGCCTACTTGTGCAATGCATGGATAGCATCCCATACTACCACCCACACTAAGTAGTGCATTCTTGAGAAACCATAGTTCATTAACATTCTTTGTGGTGGTAAGCCTTAACCGACATATACCATGTGAGAAATTCATGGAATCCCGCTATCACCCTCACCGGATAAGGGATTCCTACTTGCCTAAGGTAGGGCCATTAATTTTAGCTTAGGTGGATCCAGTAGCTCATAATCTATGTGGGCACATAATTATGGGATAGGGAGATTGCTACTAGATACCTTGCCTCAACTCACGTGAGGGCATCCATCTCAAGAGATTTGTACTAGAAACCCCACCTCAACTAAAGTAAGAGATTCCATCTCATATCACCATCCACTCGGTGCTTAACATTATTCCCCACGGAGTACTTAACATTCATTACTTTAGTTCTTGTTATGAGATAAGAGATTGTTACTAGATACACCGCGTCAACTCACGTTAGGGAATCCATCTGAAACTCAACATTCGTTCATTTATTAACTCATAGATTCGAAGAAAAGAATAGCCTTTCCACTAAGAATACTCATATGATGAGAAAGTCCTTTCACAACATGTCATTATCATTCATTAGTGTACAATTGAGAATAGCCTTTCAATCAACACATCATCATTAACATAATCATAGAAACTTCATTCATTTTTTATTCGTATGTGTGTGTATGTGAGAATAACCTTTTACATATATCATCATCATTCACAAGTGTTAAATTGAGAATAAGCTTTCAATACTAACACAATTTCATTCTAAACATGATCATGATACTTTCATTGAGATCACACACATATACTTCACATCATGATCATACATAGATCCTTCATGAAATTGCCTCCAAGGCTATAAATCAATATCAACCCATAAATCTAAGATAATACAATAGATAAGGGAATTAACATGATTCAATAACTAATTCAATATAAACATAAACAATTCAACATACTTTCGTGATCAATCAATTCCCAATCACAATTCACAACTTACAAATTTGTGGGAAACATGGGTTCATAGGATAAATTCACCATAATTCATCATTAATTCAATAATCCATTCATAATTTAGCATATATAAACCTTTGTAAACGTTTTTGAATTAAACCCATGGGTAGATTGAAAACCCTAGGTTTTTGGGGATTTTGGAAACTTGAATCATCTTTTGATAGGACTCCTTGACTGAAAATTAATCAAGGATGAAGACTACCATACCTTTAGGGAAGAAACTCCACCAAAATTGAGTGATAAAGGTGAAATCTTGAGCTTCAATCCTTTACCTCCAATGGTGGTTTCTATAGAGAGAATATTTGAAGAGGGTGGGAGGTTTCTATTTTGTGATTTGAAGTAATGAATTGGAAATGGAGTTTTACTACCTTTAAAAGCCTTAAAATACCTTAATTAATCAGTAATAACTGTCCCCTAACTCATCTAACTTAAAAAGAAATTTACCAAAACACCCTTCTATTGGCCGATTCTAGACAACTTTCTATAGGTGAGACCTACAAAACCCCACCCATGGACTGTGGGTGGGTCCATGGGCCGTACTGGCTAACCGTGGTTTGTGGATGCAACTGAAATTTTAGGCCCTTGACCCACAAAGGCCATCCACGGGGCATGGATGTACCTACGGGGAGTAGGTCCCATCCGTATCTCCTCTTCAATTTGACAGCCTTTTGGTTTCTTGGGGTCTTGGGGGTTAGGATTTAGGGTCCTCCTCAAGGACCCCTTGGTTTGTCATTGGGGAGTCGTACCTTGACATTTAACCCCTAAACCCCTCAACCTAAGCTCGGGAAGACATTTTACAACCTCAAACCCCACAACAATTTCAAACATACACTCTTTAGGCTCTAGTTTCACTTGCTAGTTTTCGAGGTCGTTAGAAATCCCTAAGTGAACCCTTGTTCTGGCTAACTATGTCTCACATGATTCTTAAATATACGTGAAAGATTAAATATATGAGAATTTAGACATTCCAAGGAAAGTTTTAAAATGTTGTTCTGAAATACTTAACATAAGTCATAGGTTAAATAAACTTCATGAGAAACAATGAAAAACATTTAATTATGTCCGTCTATGAAGCCTCTAAACGTTTAAAGATAGATGTAAGGAAAAAACTTAATGAAACCCAAATACTACTAAAATATGAAATAAAGTTCGAGTCCCTCATAAGCAAGAAGGCCTCACCAAATACTGTCTACGAGTGTAAGATGATCTCAACGAAGCACCTGTTGATGATCCTGAACACTTGTATTTGCATCATAAAAGTTGTAGGTCGAATGACATCATCACATTGAATGTACTAGTATGTAATATGGCTGAATGAGCAAATGACTAGACTGAATGACTGAAAGCAAGTCAACTGACTCAATCCATGAACATGAAGGTAAACCATGTAAGTTTTACAATAAGATATGTAATAAAAGCAATATGAAAATAATATACTTTACTTGTGAGGAGTTTCTCTAACCGACAATTATTACCATGATCCTAGCAAGGATATAACGTTTCTCCCACGTTGCAAGGGTCATCTTGTACTTTTACGGGGTGTAGGATGATAGTGTAACTATGGATCCATCTAATAGGCCTTCTCAGAGGCAGTGAGGAGTCGTATAATGAATTATTGCTATACTATCCTATGTTGACTACGTAGTTTTAAGGGACTTTTGAGTTATAAAAGACTCTAACCTAATTTGGTTATCGATACTACTCCTAAAATAATAAATATCAATTATGCTCAATTCACCCTTTACAAGGAAATGGGCTCTTACTTTACTGAAGTACTTTTAAAAAGCATAACTCATGCTTACATTTAAACGTAATCTCATGGACTTAACTTTCAAGGCCAAGATCAATATTTATAGAAACTTAAAACTCTTATTTTTAATTTTTAAACATAGTGTCGTTAAACTTTTCAGTTAAACTCACTTTAGTTGTAATGCCCTGAGGGTACCCCCTTGACGTAACATGAGACCTAGGATCACGAGTGACCCCAAGCTAACCCTATGTCTGGCATATCATAAGAATACTGAAAGAAAACTAAATAAACATGAACTATGAAAAAGCTAAAACGGTGGCCATCTGAAATGGGGAGCAACCCAACTAATCTGAATATATAAAACATACTAAGATTTTAGCAATAACTATAAGATAAACTCAACAATTCAAGTTGATTCTACTACTATGTCTGAGAAAGCCTCTAACTTGGTAGAGTTTTTGGGATATGCCTCCCAGCTAACTATAGCAAACTGAAACTGAAATGTAAAAGACTGAAATGAAAGCATGTCTATTGTTCTCGAAGTATGAGAACTCACCACTGAAGTTGCTGAATACCGACCGAAAGTCGATCTAAGCATGATCTAGATGCTGAGTACCTAAACCTACATCATGAAAGGATGTAGCGTAGAGTATGTGTTAGTACTTGGAATGTACTGCGCATGCACGATATAGATCTAGGCCCAACAAATACATATGAGTTGAACAAAGCATAACTGAGCAATGATATAATCTGAACATAATATAAATGCTAAAATATAACTGAAAACTGAGCTAAATGCAATGACCAAGTACTAATCATGAACAAAACATGATGCGACTAAATACTGATGTATAAACTTAAAACCTGGTCAAATGCACTAGAGTTTGACTATGGGGGCTACTATTAACCGACATAAAACCATGTGACCTAATCGTGGAGTGCGATGCATACTCCCATCGAGATGACCCAATATACCTTCCCAGGGGTATAAAGTCATGACTGGCATGATCACTAAATATGGTGCCTACAGAGGGGACTAACATTTTATGGTGGCACATAGTTCTAGGACTATGAAGATACACTAAAACCTAGTCCAACTCGGTGATAAGTGTACTCCCAACTCAATATGTATCTAACACATTATGACTGAGAATGCAACATTTTTATACTTATAGTGTAACATTCGAAATAAGTAGCATGATTATCTGTATAAGTGACCTAGCAAGTGTAATTAATGAACTAGGAGAATCTATATAATTACGGTTCTCAGTTTCATACAAGGAATTAAACAGTGATTCCAAGATATAATTTGATTGTGAATACTACAACAACTAATCACAACAACTATCCAAGGATTTAGAAACCCTATGTCTAAACAAGATATGGGAAATCAAGAATCTGACTGAATTCTAGAGACCTAGTGGATGAAAGGATTCACTAGTGGAATCCCACATACCTGGTGAAGAAATCTACGGAAAAATCTTTTGATTTTGGGGCTGAAACTGAAGAAAATCTGTTGCATGTTCTTGACGAAAACTGGCACCTATTTCTCTTATTTTCATTCTAATTTTTGGTGATTTTTGGAGAATAAAGGTTTTAGGTAGGTTCTGACTGTATTATTAGGCTTGAACTGAGTTAAATGACGTATTTTAGGTGTAAAATGATGTAGTTTAAATGCCCAATGCATAGGAAAAAAGACCAAAATGACCTTGACTTAAATGCTAACAGAGGCCAACAATAGAGCCACTGATGGTCCGTCGTTGGGACCACGGTCTGTTAAGTGGGTCGTGGTTCTTGGCCAGTGCTACTGGTTCTGAGAGAAGTCCTTCACGAGCCCTACCACAGTCTGTGTGATGGACCACGAATCGTGAAATCCACCAGGTACTTCACTTGGGTTGGTGGTCTATTGGCTAAGGACGATGGACCCTCCCACGGCCCATCACTAAGAACACGACCCGTGGTAGGCTCCGTGGTCTCAAGCTTGAACTTGGGTGTTTTCTACTAGCCTCCATGAACCTTCCAATGGCTCGTATGGTGGTCCACGACCTGTGAAGGGTCACGTGGTCCAACACTTCTCTGGGTTGGTGCGAACCACAGGCAGGTCGACGGACTGTGGTTTCTTTCACAGGTCCGTGAACCCTGCCGTGGTTCACAATTTTTTTGTTCTTTTCTGTTGAAAGTCCAAGCCTTATTTTTGAGGTGTTACATTAGTTTTAAATGCACACTTATACATGTGATTAGGATATGTAGTGATTTTCAAGGGTCAATGTTGTTCATAGGAGCTAATATAGAGAGGGGAAACGTGGGCACAATATAAAGGAACATGCGGCGGATGACAAATAGAAAAGAATCAGGCCCACCAAACCTAGGTGTACTGCTGGCGCAGGGCACAAGACCATGAACTTCAGAAGTAAAGCCTTGGCGCACTGCTGGCGCGTCACCCCAGGGACTGGACTTATAAAGTTAGGCCTTGGTTCTATCATGGTGTGCCTTCCAAGGCCCTTCCCCCAACCCCCCAATGAATTTTAAAGCTTAAATTAGAAAACCCCAACTTAGTTTGGAATTGGGAAATGTCTCATAAAAGTTTCTTGATTCTCAAACCCAACACGAACACATGAGAACTAACATACAATTTCTTTGAAAACATAACTTTTAGCAAAGATTCACAACACAGTAGAATCAAAACCTCCATTATTAAAGAATTGACTATAAATAAAGAACTATGAATGAATCCTTTAGATATAACGATTTCTTGAAAAAATTGAGATGTAGGGCGTGAGCATGAGTCCAACACTGTGACAAGTTTTACATACCTTGAAGAGAAAAGGTTCTTGGCGAAATTGATGGGAACTTGCAGAACGTTTGAACTCTAGCTTTTTCTCTTCTTGGAACTTCGCTCTAATTCTTCTAAGTGTTAAAGAATGAAAAGATGTTATACACTGATTAGACCCTTAATTAGGTTAATAAAAATTGTGGCTTAGGCTTAGAAAGAAAAAGAAAACACCAAATTACCCTTATAGAAATGATTGAGGTGTTTTAAAAGAGAGGCAACACTAAAATAGGCATAACATTTCACTCCGAGCTCGAAATTAAGCAAACTTGGCGGTGTAGGAAAGAGGACTTAAAAACCTTTAAATTTGATAGGTCATGGACACCCTAATTTTTTATTTTCTAACACATATGACCATTTGAAGTTGATCTAAGTAGAATTATTGAAACTAAGTATATAAGAAAGTTTTCAACTCAACTTTGTGTTAGGGTTATCTAGTGACCTTAATTCATATCCAAAATCATTCCCACGCTAAGGAATTGACCATAACACTTAATAATAATTAAGAATCACTCCATATAATCTTAATCATAAATGAAGAATGGTTTGAGTCTCAACTTAGAAATTTTTAGGATGTTACAACTTTTGCGACATCAGAAAGGGGTTTTGATATGTAAATGTTGGGGTTTAAGCACCATTTTCCATTTTTGAATTTGGGAAGACCTTGGAGGCAATTTTTTGCATAAAAACCATTGGGTAAGATGTTGGGATCCTAGAACTTCATTTCCCACTGTTTATTTATGGATTCTAACATCAAAAGTTGGAGTTTTGAGTTACAAATGACTTGGTCTTTCAAGAAATCAAGTTCTAAGCTAAAATGGAGGTTCTGAATGGATTTTGATTCTGTTCTCGAAATGTTTTTCAGCATTGAGTTCCTAAAGTCTTGAAAATCAGTTTATAGTAAGGATTTTTTTTATTCAAACCTTCTTTTTGGAATTGAATTTTTAGTTGATTGACTTGATTTTTCAAGTAATTGATGTGTGTATTGTTTTGTGCAGAAAGTGTTTGTGAATACTTGGTTGTTATAGAATGTGTGGCTTTGGAAGTGAATCAGAAAGGGAAAATCAAGATTCATATTGATTGACTGATTGGTTTAAGGTATGTGATCTCTAAACCTTGGTAATTTAGTATAATTATTTACCTATCTTCATTGTTTATGTGTTGGGAGGTAATCAGGAATGCGGTGATGGGTTTATTTTCTCCACTCAATTAATGTTAATAAACAAAGAAGGGGTAAATTAAAAGTCTTCGTGATGGTAAAGACAATTTGTGAATTACCTTGTTTTGACCATATTTGTTTGATTTGATGAAATACCTTCATGGCTTGAATGTCGAGTTGAGTTACATGACCTATTGTCTTTTTGTGTGGTGCGATATTGCTTGTGTGCATTAATGTTTTAACACCGTGATTAGTTATGTGATGATCATTGATGCCACGGTCTATTCTAGCAAGTTGTTGTGATGCCGAGGTCATTGCTGTCAAATACAATTGATATAAAGTCGAGAGGAAATAGTTCCGACTAGTGATTTGGTATAAAACCAATGGGAAATGGTTTCGGATAGCGATGTGATATAAAGATGATGGGGAATGGTTACGGCTAGTGATTTTATGTAAAATTGAGAGGAAATGATTTCCGCTAGTGATATGCCATAAAACCGACGGGAAATGGTTTCGGCAAGAATTTATTCTTGTGTTATGATGCATTTTGATGCTTATGATTGACTTATTATTTCATTATGTTTGATGTATGATACTACTTGATACGTGTTGGTTGTTGACTTATAACTTTAGATCATTAATATGAAGCAGTGTGAACTGTTTATTGTAGAAATGTAAGGTTGGGCTGATTTATGTGTAAGTTATAATTTGAGCATCTTCAGCTAGAACGATAAATAGTATTCAATTTCTTACTAGGCTACCTTGTTTATAAGGTTGCTTGTAGGGTACCATGTTGTTGATACTCACTCCTTACTTCTACAATTCTGTAGGTTCTGAACCCGGTATTGTGTGATAGTCCTTATTCTTCTACTTTCCGAGGCTTGTCAAAGGATTATAGAGAGGCTGATGTTTGTTATCCCGGATGGCCATATTTTATTTTTGTAATGACCCGAACCGTCGTTATTTAGATGAAATAAAAATCCAAGAAAATTCTGGGCCATTGTCCCGCCAGATCGGGCATGTTGCCGCTAGGGCGGCGGCGCTAGGGTGGGGTAAGTTGGCACTAGGGCGGGATAGGCAAGGTAGAATGTAAACTACGAGAAATCCTATTTTTTTTCTATCTTCCTAAAATACCAAAATAAATCGTAAAACACCCTAAAAACCTCCAAATTCTGCTCGAAGCTTGGGAAGGAAGGAGAGAGCGATTTCTAGCACGAAGAAGTTGATGGATTTCAAATTTCTGGTCAATATCACCGTCAAAGACCAAAACTCTGTGCATCAGCTTGGCGCCTAGGTAGGCTAGGTTTTATGAATTGAGTAGTTTAAATCTTTGCTTACTGTGTCATATACGTGCATCGATGGTAGGATTTATGCATAGGACTTTTTGCACAGACTGATTTGTGATTTAAACCCTAGAAAGAAGCCTTAGATGATGAATTAAGGCCGAGTATGGTCGAATTAGGGTTTGCATGATGCGTGGATGAGTAGTTCATTGGTGATGGTTGTGATTCTATGATTGTGTGTTGTAGGTTTGTTCTTGCGTCATTGTAATACGTGCATGTATATGAACGAAGCCTGTGGATCACACCTAATGTGAATAAGTATGAACGAAGAACTATATGCTATGAATCACTTCTTGTTGTATGATTGTGAGAATATACTTGTGATTGTGATTGTGGTGTTTGAATGGATCGGTTGCTACGTTCCGACATTACTAACTTGGAACGGTTGCCACATTTTGGTATAAATAAGGGATCGGTTGCCACGTTCTGGCATAATCTTGGATCGGGTACCACGTTCTGGTATGCTAACTTTTTGGGTTTAAGTTCCATGATAGAACCAATGGCTTGCTTAAATATGTAGCTTGATGGATGTGAAATGCGTTGTTGTTCTTGATGTTGATGATATTGTATATGTTCCATATATAAATGTGATTATATTGTTGTATTGGCTCATATATGTTGCACTTAGTGGGTATAGGTTATGATGGTGTATATTTGAGTATTCTTGTGTTAAGCGAACTTGATGGGAATAGTGGAAGGGTAAATTGTTCAAGGGGCGAGTAATAGATAACAAGGGTTGTTCGTATGTCGTAATGGAGATTAGTAGAGGTAGTAGATGTGATGAAATATGCTTAGGTGGATTTTACATTGCGGGAAAGAGATTGGGTTTAGTGGTATGGGAGTTTGATGTAGTGTACCTTGTGACCATGGTTTGGTAATGTGACAAGGATTTAAGACTACGAAGTGAGCGGTTAGTTGGAGTCTTGTGTGCGTAATTGGGGTTTCGTTAATATGTTATAATGGTTAGGCGATGATCGAGAAGATGGTAAGTAAGTTGTTTGAGAAGGTGGAGAAGCGGGTGGCTTATTTCACGATCCTACTAGTCGGTTGCTTATGTTATGTGGCGGGCGTCGGGTTGGCCAATGATGCCTACTAGTACGTGTGTTTGTACTGATACTACTCTTGCTATGTCTTTGACATTGTCTGAATGCAGGTTGGTGATGTTTCATTAGGTGAAGACGAAGAAATTCTCCAGCATCTTCTATTCTTCCTTCCGCATGGTGGGAGTTGTGTTGTTTATTTATCTTGTACAGTTGTAGTCTTGTAGTTCTTGTACCTATTTAGACTAGATCTTTGGGAGTATTAATTACTTTACAAGTCTCAACTTAAGATATTTTTAAAGGTTTTTAATTAAGAATTTCGTTATTATATTTATTACCATTTATTCAAATTTCCGCATGTTTTAAATTGTTGGGATATGAGGGTTCTCCTACTTAGGCGGTGGTATGTAGGTACCTGCACGACCCGGTGGGCTTGGTCGTGACAAATTGGTATCAGAGAGTAGGTTTTCGGTCTCCCAGTACGAGAGAAAAATATGGACTAGACTCATGCAGATTGGTGTGTTGACGTTCACATCTAATATGCAATAGGCTAGGAAGAATTCTATGAAGTTGTTTCACCTTCTTCTCTCCTTTCGTCCATGAGTCGCTTATAGTATGAGTTGGGTCCCATTGGTATCTCAACGAAGTAAACAGGACGTCGTGGTCACGACCAAAGGGCCACGAGCAAAGAAAATTGGAAACTGAGAAGGTTCCAATTGGTATCTGGCCTTAAGGGTTGTGTAAGACATAGATGATCTGTAATAGTCTTCTATGGAATAAACGAACTAATTAATAATTTGGGCTTGTCTTTGAGTTGTAACTTCAAATAGGTGAATGTGTGCTTCTTGTTTCCTGAATTAACTGTAAATGTGAAGGTTGTAATTTCTTGAATGAGATAAGGTGATTATGTGCACTATAAATGTGTGCTTGAACCTTGGTATGTGCTATGTGTTGGCCTAATTGATCAAAGTGAATTGCGTGAAGAGCTGAACACATCTTGTGTTTGTGTAATAGTTGTGCGAGTGTCTAGGTGTATCCTGGGGATGTGTGGGTTGTGGTGCTAAAAATCCGAGAATAAATATTGGCTCGTGTATCGTAGGATTGAATTGGAATAGACGATGATTTTCCTAGATCAGAGAATTATCCTAAATTCGTTGGTGAGGCTGGAAACTTTGGGAAATTTTAGAAAAACAAAAAGAACCCAGAAATTATTGGCCTGGGTTCTGCTCCCGTTGGAGCTGCTGGGGAGGGAGTATTCTCGCCATAGAGAGACCGCCAGAGCAGGATTTTCTCGCCAGAGCGGGACAAGGCGAGGCAGAACCTCAACCCTGCCTCCTCTGTTTTCCCTAAACCTCATTATCAACCCTGAATGGAACCCAGACAAATCCCTGTATTCCATTTAGTGTTCAACAGCAGAAGTAGATAGACTATAAAACCTTAAGATTAAATATAGGGCTGCATCAAACGGCAATAAATGAGCATCCATATGCTACAAAAACTTAAGAGAGTCGAAACATAAAAACAATGTTGTCTAAAATTTACAAGACAAAAAGGGTGATATAATAAGTCAGATCAAGAACCCTCAGACTGGGTGGTGTCCATGTCGGAATCAAGGTCCTCTAGAGGTATCACGCAAGCCTAGGCCTCATTAAGCATGGGGAACTCCCTGTAGTCCTTCGGATCGAGTCGGGGAATCTCCATGTTAGGGACAACAGAAGAAAAAATGGCCTTAATAGTCATCCACATCCGGGCCATCAGGCGATCCCTCTCCAGACCCTTCCTCCTCTCCTGGCACAGGTGGCGATGGAGCATCTCGACCTCTAGGGCAGTGATGGGTGGAACCGGAGTGAAGTTGGCATAAGCGCTCCCCATCCTCTTCCGAACAACCTCCAGATCCTCTTCGACCCGTGCACCTGAGAGTGGGTTCTTGTCATCCGAATCCACAACTGTTTTTTTGCTGCTAGCGCTTCCCGTCCTCCTTCTCTTGCTCCTAGAAGTAGATCCCTGTCTGACCAAAAGAGGGTGAAAGGGCGGATCCATAGGAAGTACCTCATCGGCATCAAAAAGTGGCACTCCCGCCCGCTTGCACAGTGCAGTAATGAGTCCCGGTAGGAAGAAAGCCTTCTTTTTACCTGGTAGAATATCTTCCACTCTAAAATGATACACGCCCCCACATTTAGCTGGATTCCCTGCATAACGCACGCCACCACCAAGGCTCAAGGAAAGGTCACGTTGGTGCGGTTTCCCGATGGGCGCATCCTCCTAGTCATTAAGTGTAGCCACCTCTTAGCATCCGATGACCAATCTTTGCTAGTTATTCCCTCTGCGGTAGCCCAGTAGATCTAGTCCCGTTTGGCTGGCTCGATCAGTCTTTCCCTTAACAAACCTAGATCCATCTCCCATAATTTGGCCATGAACTCTGCATTTGAGACCTCGGGTAACTCTAATACTTCATTGATGGCGATGGTATTCGAGGGAATGTCGACTCCCCGGACATGGATGACAAGGTAAGTGTCATCCCAGCGGATGGTAGGGCGGATGGCATAGAACTCCATCACCCAAGTAGAGCATGCATCTAGGGAGCCTCAGTCAATGGAGCGCATTCGAACTCTATCAGGCGAGCATGAAATACAGGCGCCTTCTCCTCTAGCTGGTGCAACACAAAACCCCTCTCACAACAGAACCCCGTGTTGCGGTGATCATGGTGCCTCTCCCGGTTTGCGGCATCGGGAAACCAGACGAAGGGTAAGTGTTCGTCATTTTGACCTGCCATTTAGAGAGCCTACAATAAGTTGAATATAAGTTAGAACGCGATAGCATAGTCGGTATAAGGGTAAAAATTAAGAAAAGAGAAATTTTGGTTTTAAGGGTAAGGCCACTGCCTGGCGTATCCCGCCACAACGGCCATAATCCCGCCTTGGCACGATTATGAAGGCCACTATAGCGAGGTGAAGGCCGTCAAAGTGTCCTTCATCTAGGACGAACACCAAGCGCAACAATGGTGCCTTTTCATCCCAAAACCTCTGTTTTCGATAGAATTTCAGCAGATCAGAGTTATTTAACTACCCTAGAACATAAATAAGTATGTATTTCGAAAAATAACTCCTAAATGAGGCCTAAATTGGAGTTTAACACCAAGAGACCCTTCCACTTCCCCCACCCATTTTTGTATTGTTTTAACCATATATTGATGAAATCCTTCCACCTAGGAGGTTGTGGGAACGTTAGGGACGTAAGGGAAGTCCCCATGGTACGTTTATTAGATCAATCATGCAACCTAGTTCAATTTAAAAATAACTACCCCAAAACCATTTCTAAACACTCAAATAGCAGCATGCAATTGTTGTTTAATCAAGTTGTGAAGTAAAGACAGTAGGAAATGGGAATTTACCTTGAGTTTAGACATTCGGAGGAGAGTGATCGAGAATATTTTGGGAGATTAAGGGAAAAATAGGAAAAATGTTTCCCTTTTCCCCCTTCACTGTCTCCCGATCTCCCGCCTCAGCGGGAGATCCTAGACACAACGGCCCCGCCTCAGCGGGAGGGCTACCACCCTGGCAGGACAGACTGTCTAGTTTTAACCATTTTGTTTCTTCGTGTGTTGCCTCAATTTTCTCGTAGTCCTTGAGTATAGTACCTTTCTTGTATTGACTAGATAATCAGACACCATTCCTCGTAGCTCCATGATGGCCCTATTCGTTAGTTGGGTTGAGTACTCTGAAATAAGTGTGTGATTGTCCATGTACTAGTCGTTCGAGGAAGAACGAGGGGTAAATTTGTATCTATTGTAACGACCTAAACTGTCGTTATTTAGATGAAACAAAAATCCAGTAAAATTTTGGGCCTTTGTCCCGCCAGAGCAGACCTTTTGCCGTTAGGGCGGCAACGCCAGGGCGGGGTAAGCTGCCGCCAGGACGAGATAGGTGAGGCAGAACATAAATTATGAGAAATCGTATTTTTTCCATCTTCCTAAAATACCAAAATAAGTCGTAAAATACCCTAAAAACCTCCAAAAAGCTGCTTGAAACTTGGGAAGGAAGGAGAGAGAGATTTCTAGCATGAAGATCTCGATGGATTTTAAATTTTTGGTCAAGATCACCGTTACGAATTCTAGAAACAAGAATCAAAGACCAAAACTCCATGCACCTGCTTGGCGCCTACGTAGGCTAGTTTTTATGAATTGAGTAGTTTAAATCTGTGTTCACTGCGTAATATACGTGAATCAATGGTAGGATTTATCCTTAGGCCTTCTTGAACCAAATGATTTATGATTTAAACCCTAGAAAGAATCCTTAGATGATGAATTAGAGTTGACTATGGTCGAATTAGGGTTTGCATGAGGCGTGGATGAGTAGTTCATTGGTGATGGTTGTGATTCTATGATTGTGTGTTGTAGGTTTGTTCTTGCATCATTGTAATACGTGCATGTATGTGAACAAGCCTGTGGATCACACCTAATGTGAAAAAGTATGAACGAAGAGCTATATGCTATGAATCACTTCTTGTTGTATGATTGTGAGAATATACTTGTGATTGTGATTGTGGCATTTGAATGGATCGGTTGCCACGTTCCAGCATAACTTGGATCGGTTGCCACGTTCTGGCATAAATATGAGATCGTTTTCCACGTTCTACCATAATCTTGGATCGGGTACCACGTTCTGGTATGCTAACTATTTGGGTTTGGGTTCCATGAGAGGACCAATGACTTGCTTAATTGTGTAGCTTGAGTGATGTGAAATGTGTTGTTGTTCTTCATGTTGATGATATTGTATATGTTCCATAAATGCATGTGATTGTATTGTTGTATTGGATTATATATGTTGCACTTAGTGGGTATAGGTTATGAAGGCGTATATTTGAGTATTCCTTGTGTTAAGCGAACTTGATGGGGATAGTGGAAGGGTAAAGTGTTCAAGGGGCGAGTAATGGATAGCAAGGGTTGTTCGCATGTCGTAAGAGTGATAAGTAGAGGTAGTAGATATGATGAAATATGCTTAGGTAGATTTTACCTTGGGGGAAAGAGATTGGTTGTAGTGGTAAGGGAGTTTGATGTAGTGTACTTTGTGACCATGGTTGGGTAATGTGATGAGGAAGTAAGGGTACGAAGTGAGCGGGTATTTGGAGTCTTGTGGGTGTAATTGGGGGTTTCGTTATTGAGTTAGAACGGTTAGGTTATGATCAAGAACCTGGTAAGTAAGTTGTTTGAGAATGTGGAGAAGCAGGTGGCTTATTTCATCACATTACTAGTCGGTTGCTTATGTTATGTGGTGGGCTTCGGGTTGACTAATTATGCCTACCAGTACGTGTGTTTGTACTAATACTACTCTTGCTATGGCTTTGACATAGTCTGAATGTAGGTTGGTGATGTTTCATTTGGTGAAGATGAAGAAATTCTCCCGCAGCTTTTATTCTTCCTTCCGCATAGTGGGAGTTGTGTGCTTTATTTATCTTGTTCAGTTGTACTCTTAGTAGCTCTTGTAGCTGTTTAAACTAGAACCTTGGGAGTGTTAATTACTTTACAAGTCTCAACTCGAGATAGTTTTGAAGGTTTTTAATTAAGAATTTCATTATTATATTTATTACCATTTATTCAAATTTCCGCATGTTTGAAATTGTTGGGATATGAGGGTTCTCCTACATAGACGGTAGTATGTAGGTGCCCGCACGGCCCGGTGGGTTGGGTCGTGACATTTTTATGTTATGATTTGAAAAGACTACGAGACTTGTATTTATCTCTGTAATTCTGTTTTTACATTTGTAGCTTGTACATGTGATAACCAGATTTTGGGTTGTTAATAGAAAGAATAATTTTTTTGCTTCTATCTTGTTCTCGCTTTATCTTTTCGCATTTATTTCATTCGTTGGGTTGAGGCTGACATTTCTTGGTGGGAATAGACAAGTGTCATCACATCAATTTTAGTGGAAGATGTTGAGGACTAGAGCTTCTATTTTTATTGGTAGAGGGGAGGCAGTCCCCGAGGCAGTTGTTGAGACCCTAGCTAGGGGTAGAGGTAGGGCCTGAGCTAGAGGTCGTGTTCGTGGAGTACCACCGGCTGATGGTCATGTCCGAGGAGCAGCACCAGCCAGAGTTAGAGCTAGAATGGTTTTTCCTGAGTCACAGGTTGAGGTTACTGAGAATCATGTTCCTCCCGAGTTGGAACTCCCTTATTTTAGGAGTCTTTGTTAAGGATGCTCGGTGTGTTAGATAACTTCTCTCAAATTGGTGTGCCAGGTACAACACATGGTTCTCAAACTGGGATAGTAGCACAGACTCCTAGTATTCAGGATCTGAATAATTTACGTGATATATTGTAAGAACACATTTACCTATTGCAACGCTTCTAACAACATGTTGCAACGACTTATGTTTACCTATTGTAAAGGTTCTAACAACATATTGCAATGGTCTAGGTAGATGAAATCACAATTATGGTTTTAAATCATTATTAATATTTAATAAGCTATAGTAAAAAATGATATATATATATATACACTAGTTTATGGGCACGCTTTTTACGTGTGTACTCCATACTTAATGGATGAAACGTTTTTTAAAAATTGTAGATATATTTCTAAAAAGGTCTTTAATTTGAATTATAAAATAAAGTGACAGGAAAAATATGCTAATTATAACACTTATTAATATTGACTAATGTTTTTAAAATTATCCACAGACGGAAGAAATATTGAAACGCAAGAGTCCTCAAATGCCTATTATACGTAAAATTGATTTATGGTTTATGTATTTTCCCTACAAACTTAAGCAAAGTAGAGTATATTAATATTCAGATGTGTATTCACAGTATCTACAACAATATCTCTGGCACTCTTGAATATCAAGAGTCTTCGTCATTCTAAGAATGTAGGATGAATGAAACTTATATATGGAGAAATTTACACACTTGCTAAAAAGATTGCCTAATGAGAAACAAAACTTGTAATATCTATCATTCAAATATTGTTTTTACAATTAAAAGTCAAATAATACTAAAAGATACATTTGAAAGTTCATAAAATTAAAAGGAAAATTAGAATAAATGTGAAAGAAGAAAAATGATAATGTTGACATCGATACATATTGTGCGAACCATAAAAAAAGATCACAACATAACATTAAGTAATTAGATATACTTCAAATATTATCGTCATTCTTTTTTATTTTAAAACAACTTGATGATAAATCACCCATAAAATCATTTTTTATTCCCTTAAAATCTATTAATATTGCTAAAATAGAGAAAAAGGTCTCAAATATATCCGAACTTTGACCGAAATTGTTGTAACAATACTGAACTTTGAAAGGACCTTTTACCCCCCTGCACTATTTAATAGTGTATTTTAGAGGTATATATGTGCCCACATGGACATCATAAATATTTTCATCATTATTAATAGTAATGTGTCCACGTGAGCCCATATATACCATTAATATACACTATTAAATAGTGCAGGGGGGTAAAAGATCCTTCATAAAGTTTGGTATCGTAACAACAATTTCTGCCAAAGTTGGAGCATTTTTCAAACCCTTTCCCTATCATCTTCATAGAAATCGTCGCCGTCATTATCATCGTGGTCATCATCATCATCATCAACGTATCGTAAAAATTGTTGCCAATTTGTGTTTAAAAACAGAATTACTGATTTGAAATAACTTTGCAAAAACACGAAGTAACCAAAGTTTAATAGACCAGTAAGAATAGATGAGCAGAAATTAATTAACAAACTAAAATCTAAAACAAACGTACCACAATATGGAAAAACCAGAATCAGAAAAAGATCAAGCCCACTAAATGCACAGTGTCCCCTTAAGGAAATTATTCCCCTCTAGTATTCGAGGTTTGATTTGGAATATGTCCTCCCAGGATAGAATGATCTCAATCACGAACGTATTGATACCCAAAACTTTGGTGTCAGCGAA
>JAJOOO010018512.1:0-12590 GCA_029582685.1 Solanum piurae | reverse complement strand
ACATATGATAGTTGTTTTACAGTTTGGCAGATGGTTTTATTGCAATTCATCCACATTTCCATCTGAATATAATAGATGTTAAGTTTGTCAAGCAGCAGCAGTAGAGTCAAGTTACTCATTTAAGTGAAATCAAAACATGCTAATGTAATTTTTTTGATGAAGAAACATGCTAATGTAATTGAACATTACTTCTTTGCAGCAGAGGTGTTGTGATACAAATGTTCTGAAGAGAAATGGTAGCATGTAGTAGAAATTTCATCTTAAATAAAATTATAGGTTGATAATTGTATTCAAATAAAATTAAGTTCCTTCAAATACTTTACCTACAAATTAATCAAATGATTTCTGCATGAGTGAAAACTTGTAAGGCTACTCAAATTTGTAGGCTTACCATGGCGTTCAGTGATTGGCTGATTGCTACTACTATTCTCCTAGTTCGAATCTTTTGTATTGAACTATATTACCTCACATTAGGATTTGGCTAGGAAACACTATTATTATTTTGACAGAGAAGCGATGATTTCTTCAATACTATGAGTAGGAATACATGCACACACAGTACATTCAAGACATTAGAACACATTGCATTTTAAGAAAAATAATGCCAGAATTACCTATTAGGAATGAAGCCATATTATGTTCAATTTCTGCAAAGGAGCAGTAGATCAATTGAGGTTGAAAGTGTGCTCTTGTTGAAAGTTGATTATGTGCCATGAGTTTTGGTTGATAAATAGGGATGACGGCCAAGAGAAAGCCTAAAATGCATCACTTCTATTTGATGTGCCTTCTTCAAGAACAACATTAATATGAATGTAAGTTAGGAATTTGAGTTGTCCTTTTAGAGAAGTTGCAGAGAGAGTAATCCATTTGAAGCGGAGAAAAATTAAATAATAATGAGTACAGGTGGGGGAAAAATAAAGTAACTGTTTGGTTTTTTCTTGAAAAATGGATAATAAAGATTGTAGTGGTAAATAAAAACAAACAGATTTCAGGACGAATGAAGACTTCAACATGAAGAGGAAAACGACCTCATTCACACATTGTCTAACTAAACAGTCAATACAACTAATTAACTTTTCATTGTTTTGTATTATCATTCTACACTTCTCTTAACTCTCTAAACCGAATAACTTTTCGTTGTTTTGTATGATCATTCTCCACTTCTCCTAACTCTAAAGCGAATAAACTGAACACGACGAAGAAAATTCAGTCCGAAATCTAAGGGTGAGGAGTACTTTAAATGAACTGGACAGAACAATGGAAATTCAGTCTAACATTTGAGGGTGAGGGGTACTTTAAATACCATTGATGAATTCTATTTCAATAATAAATATAATGAACCATTTTCTACATGGAAGGGTACCGAGATGTTTAGACACAGGAACAAATCAATCAGCAAGACATTAAACCAAGAATTACCAATCTGAACAAGTTTAAGCCTCATTTTCATGAGAAGTTACTAATATACTGGAGTCGAAAATATCCAATACGATAATAGTTTCAGTCATGATGGTAGTTCCATTTTAAAAAACTATTATAGATGGACAAACTCGGTAATAATATTGCTCCCCCCTGCCTCCAAGATGGAAAATTTACCAGAAGAGGGAGGAATCGCTGAACACCCAAACAACCAGAAATCACTTTGTATTGGCAGAGAGAAATTGTTGAACACCCTAATAAGTCGAATTGGTTTTGACCAAAAAACCCCAAACTGAGTTCACAGATGTAGTGACATGACATGCAGCACCAAAGAAAATCTCAATCAATAGGATCGGGGAGGAGACAACATCAAATAGAAAAAGAGAACTCAAATCAAACCCTAAAATTTCTTCCAAAAGGAGTGATGACCCCTCCTTCCCCCACCTAAAATCTCAATAAATAGGATCGAGATACATACGTACATAAATCACAAAATGGTACACTTGAAAGAGCATTAAGAAAAGATCTATTTTGTTTATACAATCTAGAAAATAAATGGATGTCAAACCTATATCAACACAAATGCTTGCAAAGAGAAATGTTGAATGAGAAAAAGGTATGCTAAGTTTTACACGACTGAGAGAACTACTAATAGATCATCAAGGGGGACAGAAGCACTGACTGGTAAATAGTTCTTACAGGTTTACTGATGACTGCATTCCCTTGGGTAACCCCTAATGTAAGGCTGGTTAAGCAAATTTAAGTATACCAACATTTCTCACAGCACTCATAGACTTAGTTATCACATTGTTGTACGTTATATCTATTTCATTCACAAGTGGAACAGATACTAAAAGCTTCAAAGTGACTGATATAAGATCAGTGAACAATTCTTCAGGCAATTTTCAGAATAATACAAATTTCATGTTGTAAAAGCACAAAAGGAGCAGAGAAGTGTCCTATAATTTTGTAAATTCAACAATCAGGTAATGATATTAATCATAGCAACACCAACACAACTTGTGTGAGAAGAAATCTGTACATAAAAAAGAGCGTACCAGTGTTGAGAATGCGCAACACAATCTCGTCGAGCGCAGAATTTGACTGAGCACAAACTAGAACACGATACTTCCCGGCTGGAATTGACTACTTCTGGTTTCTAGAAAAACAGTTTAGTGTAAGAAGGCGCAAATTTAAATTTCTCATATCATTATGATGGGCAACATCAAACATACCAAGTCATTGCCAGATGTAGGGAAAAATCCATCATCCCCATCTATTGGCATTTCTTGGTCTAGAGGATAAATCCCACATAACCATGGATATGCTTGTCCCTAGTGTTTGTATCTGCAAAGTTCAAACATCTTACCCTATGAGATATTCAAAAGGAACAAGGTCTTAAAGAGATATGGAAAAGGAATCCTTTACACAATTCTGAACTTTGTATTTATACAGATTATGCATGTATATGGAAAAAGCATTGATAAAATAGGAAAGACAAGTTGCCAATTCCCTTTAATCTATACAGATTACATCAAGATAAGATCGCTACAATTCCCTTTAATCTAACAAAGAAAAACCCTAGAATAACTCCATATGAAGAACCAAAAATCGAATATAAAATCTGTTTTCAACTTGAACCTAAAATAGAAGAAACCCCAATTGACAAATGTAGATGATTCGAGAATTGAACATAGTTCCATAGCAGTTAGACGAGAAATATTATCAGCGATTAAAAATAGGATGATAGAGAGCAGAAGAACACAAAAAACTCACAAAATAGAAAAATTTACAGCCTTCTTCGGAGAATTTGCACACAAGATTATCAAGCTTTCTTCTCAGTATGTTGGATGATTTCTCAAAATTATAATTTTTCTCAGCGATTAAAAACAGGATCAGAAGAACACAAAAAACTCACAAAATAGAGAAATTATTTTGTGTTTTTTCGTCAGAGATTTGGAGTTAAAGAAGAGGTGAAAGTAAATAGGGGGACGATCCCTCCCAACGGTCATATGTCGACACCTTTTACTAAATTGCCCTGCTTTTACATGCTAGTTACAAGAATGGTAATTATGTGATGTTTGGTATTGAAGACTAAGATATTTTAAGAACATAGTTTTTTCTAATATTTGACAAACTTTTAGAGAAATTAGATACTCATTCTTAAACTCTAACATAATGAGTTTTTTGGTGTAGGTCAATCAAGATATCCAAACCACTTGTTAATGTTACTCATCATATATATGATAAGAAACTCATTAAAAATTGTGGATATTTGATATTCGATTTGGTTTTTAAATTGATGATTTAATATTAAAAATAGCAAACGAATATCTCAATAATAGGAAAAGCGATTTTCACAATGACTTATGTGCTATTCCCCTTTATTAGTGACCAATGTGTAAATATTCATATAACTTAAGAAAAGTAGATAATAAATATGATCAACTATTTCCTTTAAAATCCCATTCTTGGATATCCTCATAAAAATTTTGAGAAAAACATTTTGGCTGCTCCAAGCTCTAGATATATGGGCTAATACACACGAAAAATCATGAAATTTAAGCGATTCTTAAAAAAAGGCTTGTAAATACAGAAATGGACATTAAAAAATGGTGGGACTATCCGTGAAGGTTCTCATTTTCATTAAGGAGGTCCTCATAAAGTTTTTTGAGAAAAACAATTTGGATGCTCCTGGCGCCAGATCCATAGGCTATAATACACACTAAAAATTGGGAAATTTGGGTGATTCTTAAAAAAGGATTTGTAAATGCGGAAATTGGCTTTAAAAAAATGGTGTGAGTATATGTGAAGGTTCCCCAACTTATTAGGGAGGTCCTCATAAAGTTTTTTGAGAAAAATATTTTGGGTGCTCCGGGCGCCAAAACCACGGGCTAATACAAACGATAAATCGGAAAATTTTGGCGATTCTTAAAAAATGGCTTGTAAATGCGAAAATAGGCATTAGAAAAAATGTGTGAGTATACGTGTAGGTTCTCTAACTCATTACGGCGGTCTTCTTAAAGCTTTTTGAGAAAAAAAATTTGGATGCTCCGGGCGCCAGATCCATAAGCTAATACACACTAAAAATCAGGAAATTTGGACGATTCGTTTAAAGGCCTTGTAAATGCAGAAATGGGCGTTAAAAAAATGGTGTGAGTATATGTGAAGGTTCCCCCAACTCATTACAGAGGTCCTCATAAAAGAATTTGAGAAAAATATTTTGGGTGCTCCAGGCACCAAATCCATGGGCTAATACACACGATAAATCGGAGAATTTTGGCGATTCTGAAAAAAGGGCTTGTAAATGTGAAAATGGGCGTTAGAAAAATGGTATGAGTATACGTGTAGGTTCCCCAACTCATTACGGCGGTCCTCATAAAGTTTTTTGAGAACTTTTTTTTTAGGTGCTCCAGGAGTTGTATCTATGGACTACACACGAAAAATAAGGGAATTTAGGCGATTCTTGAAAAAGGGCTTGTAAATGCAGAAATGGGCGTTAAAAAAATAGTGTGAATATACGTAAAGGTTCTCAAACTTATTATGGAGGTCGTCATAAAGTTTTTTGATAAAACAAATTAAGGTGCTACGGGCACCAAATCCATCTGCTAATACAAACGAAAAATTGGGGAATTCAGACGATTCTTAAATAGAGCTTGTAAATGCAGAAATGGGCGTTAAAAATGGTGGGAGTATACATGAAGGTTCCACAAGTCATTACGGAGGTCCTCATAAAGTGTTTTGAGAAAAAAATGTTCGATGTTCTGGGCGCCAGATCCATGGGCTAATAATACACATGAAAAATCAGAGAATTTGGGTGATTCTGAAAAAGATTTTGTAAATGCGGAAATAGGCGTTAAAAAATGGTGGGAGTATACTTGACTGTTCCCAAACTCATTACGAAGGTCCTAATAGAGTTTTTGAGAAAAAAAATATGGGTGCTTCGGACGCTTTATCCATGGGCTAATACACACGAAAAATTGGAGAATTTGGGCGATTCTTAAAAAAGGGCTTGTAAATGCAAAAATGGCCGTTAAAAAATGATGTGAATATATGAGAATGTTCCCCAACTCATTGCGGATGTCCTCATAAAGTTTTTGAAAAAAATATTTTGGGTGCTTCGAGTGCTAGATCCATGGGCTAATTAATACACACGAAAATCGGGAAATTTAGGCGATTCTTAAAAAAGAGCTTGTAAATGCGGAAATGGGCGTTAAAGAAATGGTGTTAGTATACGTGAAGGTTCCACAATTCTTTACGGAGGTGCTAATAAAGTTTTTTCAGAATAATATTATGGGTGCTCTGAGCGCCAAATCCATAGGCTAATACACATAAAAATTTAGAGAATTTGGGCGTTTCTTAAAAAGGGCTTGTAACTATGGAAATAGGCATTAAAATGGTGTGAGTATACGTGAAGGTTCCCCAACTCATTATGGAGGTCCTCATTAAGTTTTTTGAGAAAAATATTTTGGGTGCTTCGGGTACCAGATCAATGGGCTAATACACAAGAAAGAATCGAGGAATTTGGGCGATTCTTTGAAAAGGGCTTGAAAATGCGGAAATGGGCGTTAAAAATGGTGAGTATACGTGAAGGTTCCCCAACTCATTACGGGGGTCATCATAAAGTTTTTTGATAAAAACTTTTTGGGTGCATTGGGCGCCAGATCCATAGACTAATTCACATGAAAAATTGAGGAATTTGGGCGATTCTTAAAAAAAGGGCTTGTAAATACGGAAATTGTAGGCTAAAAATGGTGGGGGTATACGTAAAGGTTCCCCAACTGATTACGGAGGTCCTAATGAAGTTCATTGAGAAAAAATGTTGGGTGCTGCGGGCGCCATAATCATGTGCTAATACACACAAAAGATCAAGAAATTTGGGTAATTCTTAAAAAAAGGTTTGTAAATGAGGAAATGAGCGTTAAAAATGGTGGGAGTATATGTGAATGTTCCCCAACTCATTATAGAGGTCCTCATAAGGTTTTGTGAGAAAAAATATTTGGGTTCTCCGGGCGCCAGATCCATGGGCTAATATACACAAAAAATCTGGAAATTTGGGTGATTCTTAAAAAAGACCTTGTAAATTTGGAAATGGGCATTACAAAAATGGTGAAAGTATACGTGAAGGTTCCCCAACTTACTATGGAGGTCCTAATAAAGGTTTTTGAGAAAACAAATTCGGTGCTCCGGGCGCTAGATCCATAGGCTAATTCACACAAAAAATTAGGGAATTTGGCTGATTCTTAAATAATGGCTTGTAAATGTTGATATGTGTGTTTAAAATGGTGGGAGTGTACATGAAGGTTCCCCAACGCATTACGGACGTTCTCATAAAAAAAATTGAGAAATTTTTTTTGGGTAGCTCCGGGCGCTAGATCTATTGGCTAATACTCAAGAAAAATCGGGGAAGTTGGGCGATTCTTAAAAAAAAGGATTGTAAATGCAGAAATGTGCGTTAAAAATGGTGTGAGTATACGTGAAGCTTCCCTAAATCATTTAGGAGGTCCTCACTAAACTTTTAAAGAAAAAAAAATTTGGTGCTCCGCCGCTAGATCCATTGGCTAATACACACAAAAAAATTGGAGAATTTAGGTGATTCTTAAAAAAGGACTTGTAATTGTGGAAATGGGCGTTAAAATTGATGTGAGTATACGTGACGGTTTCCCAACTCATTATGAAGGTCCACATAAAGTTTTTATGATAAAACAAATTTGGTTGCTCCGGTGCCAGATCCATGGGCTACACATGAAAAATTGGGGAATTTTGGCAATTTCTTAAAAAGGGCTTGTAATTGCGGAAATGGGCGTTAAAAAATTGGTGTGAATAAACGTAAAGGTTCTCCAACTCATTACAAAGGTCCTCATAAAGTTATTATATATAAAACAAATTGTGTGCTCCGTGCCCTAGATCCATAGGCTAATACACACGAAAAATTGGGAAATTCGGGTGATTCTTAAAAAGGGTCTGTAAATGCGGAAATGGGCGTTAAAAATGGTGGGAGTATACTTGAAGGTTCCCCAACTCATTACGAAGATCCTCATAAAGTTTATTGATAAAAAAGTTTTGTCTTCTCTGCACGTCAGATCCATTGGCTAATACACGTGAAAAATTGGGGAATTTAGGTGATTCTTAAAAAAAAGATTGTAAATGCGGAAATAGGCAACTAAAAATGGTGGGAGTATACGTGAAGGTTCCCCAACTCATTATGGAGGTCCTCTTTAAGTTTTTTGAGAAAATATTTTTGTGTACTCATGGCGCCAGATCCATAGGCATTACATACGAAAAATTGAGAAATTTGGGCGATTCTTTAAAAGGGGTTTGTAAATGCGGAAATAAGCGTTAAAAAATGGTGTGAGTATATGAGAAGGAACCTAACTCATTACGGAGGTCCTCATAAAGTTTTTTTGAGAAAAATAATTGGGTGCTCCTAGCGCCAGATCAATGGGCTAATACACACGAACAATCGTGAAATTTGGGTGATTCTTAAAAAAGGGCCTCTAAATGCGAAAATGGCCGTTAACAAAATAATGGGAATATACGTGAAGGTTCCCCAACTCATTACAGAGGTCCTCATAAAGTTTTTTGAGAAATAAATTTTGGGTGCTCTAGGCGCAAGATCCATGCGTATTAACACAAAAAAAATTGGGAAATTTGGGCGATTCTCAAAAAAATGCTTGTTAATGCGGAAATGGGCGTTAAAAAAATGATGTGAATATTTGTGAAGGTTCCTGAATTCTTTACGGAGGTCATCATAAAGTTTTTTGAGAAAATTTTTTTGGGTGCTCCGAGCGCCAGATCCATGGTGAATATACATGAAAAATTAGGGAATTTGGGCGTTTCTTAAAAAAGGGGTTGTAAATACGTAAATGGACGTTAAAAAAATGGTGTGAGTACATTTGAAGGTTCCCCAACTCATTACGGAAGTCCTCATAGAATTTTTTGAGAAAATATTTTTGGGTGCTCCATGCGCCAGATCCATCGGCTAATACACACAAAAAATACGGAATTTGGGCAATTATTAAAAAAGGGCTTATAAGTGCGGATATGGGCATTAAAAAAATTGTGTGGGTATATTTAAAGGTTCCCCATCTCATTATTTTTTTAAAAATTGGGTGCTCCAGGAGCCAGATTCATGTGCTAATACACACAAAAAATTGGGAAATTTGGGTGATTTAAAAAAAAGGGCTTGTAAATTCGGAAATGGGCGTTAAAATATGATGGGAGTATACGTGAAGGTTCCCCAACTCATTACGGAGGTCCTCATAATATTTTTGATTAAAATTTTTTGGATGCTCTGGGAATCAGATCCATGGGCTAACACACATGAAAAATTGGAAAATTCAGACGATTCTTAAAAAATGGCTTGTAAATGCGGAAATGAGCATTAAAAATGGTGGGAGTATACGTGAAGGTTCCCAACTCATTACGGAGGTGTCATGATGTTTTCTGAGCAAAAAAATTTTAGTGCTCCAGGCGTTAGATCCATGGGATAATACACACAAAAAATTGATGAATTTGGCGATTCTTAAAAAAGAGCTTGTAAATGCGCAAATGGGCGTTTAAAAATGGTGTGAATATACGTGAAGGTTCCCCAACTCATTACCGAGGTCCTTCTAATGGATTTTGAGAATAACATTTTGGGTGCTCCGAACGCTAGATCTATGGCCATACACACGAAAATTCATGGAATTTGGGCGATTCTTAAAAAAGAGCTTGTAAATGCGGAAATGCGCATTTAAAAAATGGTGGGAGTATACGTGAAGGTTCCTCATCTCATTAAGGAGGTCCTTATAAAGTTTTTTCAGAAAAAAATTTGGTTGCTCCGGGCGCCAGATCCATGGGCTAATACACACTAAAAATTGGGGAATTCGGGTGATTCGTAAAAAGGGGCCTGTAAATGCGGAAATAGAAGTTTAAAAAATGATGTGAGTATATGTGGAGGTTCCCCAACTCATTACGCAGGTCCTCATAAAGTTTTTTGTGAAAAATATTGTGGGTGCTACGGGTGCCAGTTCCATGGCTAATACACACGATAAATCGGGGAATTTTGGCAATTCTTAAAAAAGGGCTTGTAAATTCAGAAATGGGCATTAATAAAATGGTTTGACTATACATGTAGGTTCCCCAACTTATACGAAGGTCCTCATAAAAAAAATTGGGTGCTCCGGGCGCAAGATTCATAGGCTATGATACACACAAAAAATCAGGGAATTTGGGCGATTCTTAAAAAAAGGCTTGTAAATGCTGAAATGGGCGTTAAAAAAATGGTGTGAGTATACGTGAAGGTTCCCCAACTCATTACGGAGGTCCTCATAAAGTTATTTGTTAAAAAAATTAAGGTATTTCGGGTGCCAGATCCATTGGCTAATACACACGAAAAATTGGAGAATTCGGGCGATTCTTAAAAAGGGATTGTAAATGCGAAAATGGGCGTTAAAAAATAATGGAAGTATACGTGAAGGTTTTCCAACTCATTACGAAGGTCCTCATAAAGTTTTTTGAGAAAAAAATGTTGGGTGCTCCGAGCGCTAGATCCAGGGGCTAACACACTGTGAAATTTGGGCGATTCTGAAAAAGGAGCATGTAAATGC
Organism: Solanum piurae; assembly: GCA_029582685.1. Taxonomy (NCBI): domain Eukaryota; kingdom Viridiplantae; phylum Streptophyta; class Magnoliopsida; order Solanales; family Solanaceae; genus Solanum; species Solanum piurae. The sequence continues at coordinate 2,580 of JAJOOO010018512.1, read as the reverse complement.
GTAAATGGACGTTAAAAAATATTGGGAGTATACGTTAAGGTTCTTCAATTCATTACGGAGTCCTAATAAAGTTTTTGATAAAAAAAATTTGGGTGCTTCGGGTGCTTGATCCATGGGCTAATATGAAAAGTTGGGTAATTTGGGAGATTCTTAAAAAAGGACTTGTAAATGCAGAAATGAGCGTTAAAAATGGTATGAGTATATATGGAGGTTTCTCAACTCATTACAAAGTTGCTCATTAAGTTTTTGAGAAATAAATTATGGGTGCTCCGGACGCTAGATCCATGGGATAATACATACGAAAAATCAGAGAATTTGGGTTATTCTTAAAAAATAGCTTGTAAATGCAGAAATGGGCGTTAAAAAATGGTGGGAGTATACTTGAAGGTTCTCCAACTCATTACGAAGGTCCTCATAAAATTATTTTAGAAAAAAACTATAGAGTGCTCCGGGAGATAGATCTATGGGCTAATAATACATGAAAAATTGGGAAATTTGAGCGATTCTTAAAAAAGGCTTATAAATGTGAAAATGGGCGTTATAAAATAGTGTGAGTATACGTGAAGGTTCCCCAACTCATTACAGAGGTCCTCATAAAGTTTTTTGAGAATAATATTTTGGGTGCTCTGGGAGCCAGATCCATGGGGCTAATACACATGAAAAATTGGGGAATTTGGGCAATTCTTAAAAAAAGGTTTGTAAATATGGAAATGGGCGGCTAAAAAATGGTGGGAGTATACGTGATGGTTCCCCAACTCATTACAGAGGTTCTTACAAAGTTTTTTGAGAAGAAATGTTGGGTTCTCCCGATGCCAAATCCATGGGCTAATATATACAAAATATCAGGGAATTTGGGCGAATCTTAAAAAAGGGTCTGTAAATGCGGAAATAGGCATTAAAGAAATGATGGGAGTATATGTGAAGGTTCCCCAACTCATTACAGAGGTCCTCAAAAAGTTTTTTGAGAAAATTTTTGGCTCTCCCGGCGCCAGAACCATGGGCTTATTCACACGAAAAATCGGAGATTTTGAGCGATTCTAAAAAAGGGCTTGTAAATGTGGAATGAGAGTTAAACAAATGGTGGAAATATAATTGAAGATTCCCCAACTCATTACGGAGGTCCTCATAAAGTTTTTTGTGAAAAGAACATTGGGTGCTCCGGGCGTCAGATCCATGGGCTAATACACACAAAAAATTGGGGAATTTGGGCGATTTTGAAAAAAGGGCGTGTAAATGCAGAAATGAGCGTTAAAAATGGTGTCAATATACGTTAAGGTTCCCCAAGTTATTACGGAGGTCCTCATAAAGTTTTTTGATAAAAAATATTAAGGTGCTCTAGGCACCAGATCCATAGGCTAATATACACGAAACATTGGGGAATTCAGGCGATTCTTAAAAAGGGCTTGTAAATGTGGAAATGAGCGTTAAACAAATGGTGGGAGTATACGTGAAGGTTCCCCAACTCATTACGGAGGTCCTCATAAAGTATTTTGAGAAAAGAATGTTAGGTGTTTCGGGTGTCATATCTATGGGCTAATACACACGAAAAATTGAGGAATTTAGGCGATTCTGAAAAAAGGCTTGTAAATGCGGAAATGGGCATTAAAGAAATGGTGGGAGTATACGTGAAGGTTCTTCAACTCATTACGAAGGTCCTAATAGTGTTTTTTGAGGAAAAAAAATTGGGTGCTTTAGGCGCTTTATCCATGGGCTACTCTACACACGAAAATCAGAGAATTTGGGCGATTCTTAAAAATGGCCTTGTAAATGCGGAAATGGGCATTAAAAATGGTGTGAGTATGCATACGTAAAAGTTCCCCAACTCATTATGGAGGTCCTCATTATGTATTTTGAGAAAAATATTTTGAGTGCTCCGGGCGATTCTGGAAAAAAAGGGCTTGTAAATGTGGAAATGGGCGTTAAAATTGGTGAGTATACGTGAAGATTCCCCAACTCATTACGGAGGTCCTCATAAAGTTTTTTGAGGAAAAGTTTTTTAGTGCTCTGGGCGCCAGATCCATGGGCTAATGGTGTTCTACCCTAGTCGTTACCGGTGTATTCGACCTCTCGGAGGTCTTATACAAGCCCTTAGCATTCATCATAGCATTTTCACAGAAAAATAGCGGAAAATTTAAAACTTTTCATAACATAACACAAGAATTAAAAGTCACCTCATTTAAACCTTTAATACACAATCGGAATACTACGTCTCGAAGTAGCCATCTTAAAACACGACTACAACATAATAGGGACGACCCTTACAATACAAAAGAAACTACTATCTAGTACAATGAACTTAAGGAAATTCTTTAACATAAAGGCCCTTGAATCTTTAAGGATACACTTTAACTTGGGAATAATAAGTCAAGCTCATCACTTCTAGGAAAGTCCTTTAGCCATCACCACCTACACTTGGTGTAAAAAGATGAAGAAGAATGGTGTTAGTACAAGAATGCACTAAGTATGATAACCATGCAAAAATATGCTTTTAAGAGGACATTTAGTTGGAAACCATGCATCATGCCTTTTTAGAGAAACTTCATGAACCTTTAACACATTAGGCACAATATAAACCACATA
>JAJOOO010018511.1:0-28382 GCA_029582685.1 Solanum piurae | reverse complement strand
ACTTCTTCATTTTTCCATCAATTTAATCCTACAAATAAAATACACAATTTAGCACAATCCATAAAATTTATGCTCAAAAAGGACAAATATAAATAATAAATGTGAGGAAATAATGATTAAAAATATGTATTTTTAGCCTCACATCACCAAGCCCCCATAAGCTCGGTAGGTACAAACAACATACCACCTACCTAGGCCCTCATAAGCCCAGAAGGTGTCAAATCAATCTACATAACCTTATTGGTAGCCCTTTGTCTTTGTAAGAAGTCACATAGACCTTTTTGGAAACGATATAGCCCCGTAGGCAGCACATAGCCCTCATAGGCAACATCATAGCTCTGTGGGTGGCACATAGCCCTCTTTTGCATCAACACAGCCCTGTAGGCAACACATAGCCCTCTTTAGCATCAAAATAGCCATGTAGCAACACATAACACTCTTTGACATCAATATAGCCTCGTGGGCAACACATAGCCCTCTTTGGCGTCAAAATAACCCCGTAGGCAACACATAACCCTCTTTGACTTCAATATATCCCCGTGGGCAACAAATAGCCCTCTTTGGCAATAACATAGTCCTATTAGACAAGATCATAGCCCACATAGGCAGTTCATAGCTCAACAACTAACCACAATAGCCCCAAGAGCGACAACAACAATTGAATAGGCTAAAGGCGAACAATTTAGCTATAAACAATATGTATGAATAATATCCAAGTCGTTTCTAACTTAGGGTCTTTTTTAACAAATTTTGAGTCCCTAAAATAAGGGTTTATAACCACCCAATTAGCCAACCACTAACAATTACATCTACAAGATCACCAACGTTAACTACCTCTAAGGAAACATGTCGAACGAAGGGAATAACCTTAACATACCTTTCCAATAAACGCTCGAAAGACCGTAGTTCCTTCACGAAAGTTGTTTCTTATGTCCTAAGCTTCGCAAACACTATTTATACACAGCTGGTACGCACCTATAAACAGTTCATAATTAATCTTAAATCGGCAGATTTGCCATATTTCCCCAACTTGTCGAAATGTCCGTAGAAATTCATAAAAACAATCATAAAAGAGTCCTGAGATGATTACCTTAGTTAACCAAGTTTAAACCTCGAAGAAACACCAATAACTACAAATTTATATCTCAAAAACCAGCTCCAAACGCAGCTAATAGAAGGGAAAAATGATTGCCACGTGTAGGAATTACGTTTCTAGGCACGGGGGCAATGTTTAATGGTAGAAATCGTCAAAAACTAACTTTCATCATGCTAGAACTCCATAGGAACCCTCTCTTAAGCTTTCTCTCTGGTTTGGAACTGGAATGAAATGTTTTCATGGCTTAAAACGTTATATAAACCGACATACCATATTTTTGAGCCGACCCGGATTCTGCCCCGGCAGTCCCTAGTAAAACCCTCATAACTTTTTACTCTGATGTCGGTTTGATAAGGGGTTTTGTGCGTTTCAAACTAGACTCGTAGGCCTTCGATTTAATGGGTAGTAGGTCTTCTAACTCTTTATATATTGGGAGAAAACATCCAATACATTTGACCCAAATTTAAGAGAAAACTTTAAAAAGGAACTTACGATAACTTTCACCAACTTTTATTTTGCCACTTACTTAGCTTCAAAACTTGAGATACAACCCTTGAACACTTAAAATATGACATACCACATCATTTTTAATTTATTACTCACCCTCTTTGTCTTTCCACGAATGTACGAATTAATTTAGACGTTTAGAAAAGTTAGGGTGTTTACAGTGGTATCCGATCCCATAATCATGTCAGAACGTGGCAACCGATCCCATAGTTATGCCGGAACGTGGCAACCGATCCAAGTTAGTTATGCTGGAATGTGGCAACCGATCCACTCAACACACCACAATCACAATCACAAATATATCATCAAGATCATACATTTAAGTCATGATTTCATGGCAATCATCATTCATCTATCTCATTTACAACAAGTGTGATCAACATTGCAACATTCATACATATACAAGTATCATAATGAAGCAAGAACAAACATACATCACACAATCATAGAATCGCAATCATAGAGTCACAACCATCACCTACCTCGAAACAAGCTTGAAACCCTAAGAAACTTGATCCTTCCCTTTCCGGATTCGTTCTGCTTGTTCTTGGTCTACAAATAATCAATATAATACGAGAATCAAAACAATCACTAATTACCTGAATTACTAACAATTCTATGAACCCTAGATCAAACCCATGATCCCAATTATCCAAATTAAGGTTGCTTCCACCGTAGAATCTATAACCAAACCCTCTCCCATCAATATTCACCCATTCTATTACGTTCTACGAATAGAAAAAAAGATTCGGGGAGTGAAAACTTTACCTTGAACCTCAAGAAAGGTGAAAAATGAGTAGGAGTCGCCTAGGGTTCGTTCATTAGCTCTAAAAGTTGAAAAATGCATAATAAGGTCGTTTAGGGGTTTATTAACGACCTTATGTCACGTCGAGCCCGCCACAACGGCCATCGTCCCGTTGTAGCGGCCCCGCCAGAGCTTCAAAATCCAGCGCCAAAGCGGCTGGAACGAAACAGAGAACTATTTTGAGAAATTCAAAATCCCCATTTCACAACACACCTCTAACCAACGACACGCAGAAAAATACCCTTTACGCTAAGATCGATTTCGGGAGTTCTTCTCATCAGAATTCAATTCCGTAAAGTCATACGGATTCCTTAACGAGTTATCTAACCACTCATGTAATCAAAATCATAAATAATTCACCCAATTGTTACCATATTTTCCTACACCTCAATGACTCCGATTTCGTCCAAATCTGGACAAGGTTGGGAAAATTCAACTACTACGAAAAAGTTTTCCGACCCCAAATTTTCCCCTGTTGGCATTTCTATAACGACGGGAACAGGTCGTTACATTAGCTTTTTATTCTTTTTATTTTTCATGTATAGTACTAAGTAATAAGCACTAAGAAGGTCCAATACTTTTAATTTCTAAATTGAGTTGAGACTTAATTTTATTGGAGTTTTTGAGGGACCAACATAGAGTGGAACACTTCACTGGTCATGACCAAGATATTATTATTTAGTGTTTTATTACTTTGTTATTATTTTATTATTTTCTTGATTTCAATTATCATATAATATAAAAAAAATTGTTACTATTTTTTTTCTCCATTGTTTTTAGTATGGATTATGTTTTAGTTCATGAGTTGATAATCTATCAAAAATAATTTTTATACCTTTTCAAGATAAGGATACAGTGCGTATAAACCAGTAAATCACCCTCTTTAGACTTCGCTTGTAACATTACATTAACACACAGTATGTTATTTTGTTTTTTTTGCAAATACAACAACCAATAAAAGATTGACATTCTCAAGAACCATTGCCCCAATTGAAACCCCACAAAAGATAGATCTATGTATAGTATCCAAGATATAGAGTTTATAGCTCTTTATCACTTTCCAATTGTAATATTCCACCAAATTTGATGTCCATTTGTATGAGAACAAGTTTGTCAACACATCACCAAATATGATATAAACATTTCCCAAGAACCGTTGTTTATTTGACCATCATGCAGGTAGTGAATTCACACGTTATACTTATTTTTCAAACATATATATTAAATTCAACTCAAAAATGTAATTTTCTTATTGGATTATTAAACTTATGATTGAATCAGACATCCTCAAAAATACAAATATGAAACCAAGATTTAGGATGAGAATATTCCAATCGATAGATGTATTATATGAGATGTCATTGTATGTGACCTCCTAAATTGCATTGATTTATCCTAAATATTTCATTTAAATTGAAATTTGGTAGGAATTATTTCTTTTTCCTTTTTTTTCTAGTGGAGGAGGAGTAATGGGGTTTTGAAAAACCATTCATTCCATAGTATTATCCATTTAATATGATAGGTATAAAACCTTATCCTTAGGTAGCATATTATGTGTTTCTACATTCTTCTTGTTTTGTTGTTAAAGTGTACTAGTACCATTAGAAGGGTACTCATTGGGGGGGGAAAATCACACTATTTTTTTATATACATATATAATTGTGGTGTTCGGATCAATTTTGATACATATCGATTAATTCTATGAAGTGCTTGTTATCTCTGATTAATATAAATACGTGTAATTCTATCCTCTAAGATTTAAACGGATGAAAAGAAATCAGCCTAATTCAGACACATATATACCCCTTTCCATTTTCATTATTATAAGTTTTAATATGTGGTCACCATTTTCTTGATTGGTTGAGTGGTTACTTGATTCAATCATTTTTAAACACCTTGCTTTAGGAATTTGGTGAACATTTTTGAAGTTTGTTAGGATTGCTACATTAGTTGAAGCTTTTTGGATTTGTTAGGATGTTGACTTAAGTGGACAAAGATTCTCCAATTGCAAAGAGTTTCATTCACTAAGTCTTAGAAATCATATTACTTTATCCATAAATTATTACAATAACATAAAACTAATATGGTGCACTTAGGATTGAGCTCATTGGATGCCACTTTGAAATAACATGTCAAAAAAACATAGGCTTTTCAACATCATCTTTTTGAAGATTTAAACATGTTCAATTCAAGAAAGTTCCTATGAAAATAATTTGTCTCCCATTATTACTCATGATTCATCAAGTTTTATATATACATGATAAACAAGAACTTCTTGTTCTTTTGTTAATTTTGTGATTAATGATGATGGGAGGTGGGGTGGATACAGTGACGAAGTCAAAAATTTCGTTAAGAGTGTTCAAAATTTAATATATATGTATGAAAAATAATTTTTAACTTATACACATAGTATAATTTTTTGACAAAGGATGTCCGACTGACCACCCTGAACTATATATAGCTACGCCACCGATGGGGTGTGGGCGATAAATGTATAAGTAAAGACACATGTGTGACATATGCATGTCGCCATTTTACTTGCATAAATTAAAGTTTTAATTTGATTTCTGTGAAGGTATGCTATTGTATAAAATATCAATTCCATCATTACATAAAGAAAAAAGACCCACTTATGACTTCTGCCACAATTATGTACGTTGTTACTGATTCAATAAGGGAGGCATTTGGTAACGGGTTTAGAAGTGAGTTATGCCGGTATTAAATTTTGTGTCAGTATTATAACGTTTGATAGTTAGTAAGAGGTAAGTTATTTATGTATAATATTGATATGGTGTTCAGTTTACAATTTAAAAGCTAGATAACTAATACATATATAACTTATGACAGAATCTATATATTATTCATGTATATTAGTATTTTTTTTTTTAAAATAAACTACTTATTAAGTATTATTATTGGCGAATACGAACATACAATAACCATGACTGTAATTTCAAGTTATTAGTTTAGGGTGTATAATTAGTCATGCCGCATGCGCAATGCACACTAAATTCTTAACCAAACAGTTAAATCACTTCTTCTTTTTCAAGTAATAAATTAGCTAAACGAAACATATCAGACCAAAATTATGCATTAGTGCTAATAGATAATATCTTCGTTCTACGTATCTTGTTAAATTACTCGCAAGTCAGGATTAGTATAACTCGGCACACATTTTTCTTGATTCATTCCTTGCACTGTTCTATGGCAACAACATGTATTCCTACCTTGTAGAGGTAAAAGAGGTGGTTCCCAAAAGACCCTCGAAACAAAGCGCAAATATGTGAACCAAATGATCATGTATCAGAACTGAAGCAGCCAAGTGATACACAATACAAAACATTGAACAAATAAAGTAAACATTGAAGGTCAACTTTCTCACCATATTCACTTTTCCAAGCAAATGCTTGCTGCTAGTTAGTTCCAGATCCATGGGTAATACTTGGATGGACACAAACAAAATAAAGCAACAAAGCTCTACCATATAGTCATTATACTAACTCACATCAACGTTCTAATATTCATGTTACAGACCATTAAAACTAAAAACTAGCATCCTCCGAAAGTATCAGAAAAAACTACTATAGCAGTCAGCAAACTTTACAGCAAATGTTCTTGCAGTTCTTGAAAGTGCACCATTATACTAGGTCTGCATATCATCTGCATTAGCATGATAGTTTTCCAGCTCCTTGTCAAGATCTTCTGCTGACTTCTCAACGCCATTCTTCCTACCCCTACCACCACGACCGCGTCCTCCACGTCCACGACCACCACCGCGGCCGCGGCCTGGTGCATTACCCAAGCCACCATGGCCCCTTTGACTATACAATGAGATTAAAAAAATAGTTCAGAAAAAACAACAAATTGTTTAACAAGTACAATGTGATTCAGATCTTAAGACTTACAAGCATCTTTTTCCTTTATCAAGGGATTCATCTAATTAGTTTATTTCCACAACTATCATTTCACTTTGATGCAATGATCACCTTCATTTGCTCGTATATTTAACTTCAATCTAGACATGTGTGACCATTAAGAATAAAACATGCTAAACATTTTAACTCCCGAAAGCAACACTAAGCCATATCCACATCAAAGGTACCCGAAAGTAACACTAAGCCATATCCAGATCAAAGGTACACTTGATTAGCCCATCAAAAAGGAATCTCTTATTTTACATGGCATTACATTGTTAATAAGAAAGAGATTGCACTATCAAAACAGAAATAAACTGTGTAACTTATGTTTTATGTGATGACCTTAGAACTTGCAACAAAAATTAGATGTCAAAGCTCCCTTAATAGAAGATAAATACTGGGAACGGCTCAAAATGGAACGATAGTCATCTATTGAGCTATGCAGGGAGATAAAATTCCACTATCTGATATATGTTAATCATCTACTTTATTAATTGACTTAAAAGGCAAAATTCATCATTCTACTAATAAATAGCCTTCAGTTGTCTCCGAACAAACATGTCTAACCTCCCAACCACAACCCAGTAACCACACATCCATAGAATAAATAGCTGTGCCCATGAGAAACTCACCTTGAACCACGATTAGCAGCAAATGCACCACCTCTTCCACGAGCTGAGCCCGGCCTGCACAAGACATAAAGTCACTTTAACTTCCAAAATTATACTGAACACAATTCACCCACAGCAGCATCATAATACTTTGGAGAACAATATTCCTATAAGATGACCCCACCAATCAAAACTACCACATCCTGCTAAAAAATTAACTACAAAAAAGCAAATGACTCCAACATCAAATTTAAAAAAATTAACTTAGTGAACTTGACAAAGCTACTAAGAGGCTAAAACCACATTATCTGCACTATTTGCTATTTAGCGATAGCCAAAACGAGTGCAAAATATTCTTTTCTTTTTTTTGATAACCGAGAAATCCGTATGTGACCCGCCCTTTAGACCAATCACAGCCTTCTAAACTCGGTGGATAATGGGCCCGCCCCTCTACCTTTCTCCACTTAAATACCGGGCTTCGCTTTGCATGGTGTGGGGCTTGAACCTGCGACCTAAGCCACAAATCCTCCACCTTTTGCCACTTGAGCTAGGCCTTGGGGGCACGAGTGCAAAATATTCTAAAAGTAAAATGGTTGTTGATGCTGCATCAGAGTCTATCAGACAAACATGGAGCTCACACAGACAAATAGAGGTGCAATGCAAAGAGAGCAAAATTAATATGACGTACATGACAACGGTCCTCCTTCCATTTGCTCGTCCAACATCTACACGAGCTGATAAAGGAATGTCCGGCTTGGGAGCGACAATTTCTATCTTCATAGGTTTCCCATCCAACTGAACATTGTTGTATCTTTTAAGTGCTTGATATGCATCACTCCTTCTGGCGAAAACCACCTCAGCTGAGCCCTATGAGTGATCAATATTTACCATCAATATTAACTAAAAACTATACAAGCATGCTACAAAAACAACTAGACTATTGAATACAAAACAAGCAATAACTGAGAAGCATTACAAGGACAAAAAACGCAGCAAAACAGCTAGCTCGAACAAAATAAGTCGGCACCACAAACTAACAGAAGATGATAAACGCAGAACTATACTGATAGATTGTGCTAGACACAAGCATAATTGGACAGATATGATGATAAACGGGGTGATGTACAAACAACCAAAGCTTATACTCTAGTGGTATCCGTGAGGGTCTTCTACATGGTAGGCATGGGTTCGATTCACACTAGGCCTTAAACTGTATCCCTTCCACAATTCCTCCATGATTAGGGTCTTCTACATGGTAGGCAAAACTGATTTGAAGTTTGACTAGTAATTTTCTCTTCAAATTCAAGACACTAATATTCATTTTACTTTATGATAGTTATCTCATGCCTACCTACAAACAGATAAATGCTGCCTTAACCACATTGCAACTTCAAACAAAATGATATCCACTCCTTCCATCTCAAATAGTAGATCTGGTAAAATGCTTTGACACAACGCAATTATACCAAGATAAGAGCTCAATAGCTCAACATGAGTAAGGCTCATATTTAGAAAGTAAGTGATCTGTTAAAAGTTGAAAGCAGCTTCCAAAAGTGGATCTAGTGTATTACTTTGACATACTGAAAAATTGAGGCCCATCCTTTGAGTGGACAGTTTGAGGTAATAGAGGATACAGGGTAACACAATAATTTTTGGATTATTCATATGCAGAAACTTATTTCCAATATACAGAAGTTTATTGATGCAAAAGCACAGCTATTTAGGATGACTAGATATTCAAAAGTCTTGTAAGGCTGTCCCCCCCCCTTATAATTGAATGTCTTATGATAAAAACTCAGAAAATGCATATCTAAACCACATCAAACTTCAACCAATCCTACGGGGACTTCCCAAAACCTGTTGGTAACATAGCTAGAAGCTATCATAATTCTTTTATCTCTCTTCCTCTTAACATGCTGCAACTCCAATCATTTGGAGTACCCTATGTTGTACATCTTTAAGCCCATACTGACATGTAATTCAATTTCCTAGTTAGGAACCAGGCAGGATATTTATCACCAATTGATGAAGAACTTGTGCATGTGATGATCAAGTGGCATGAGTTTATAGTAAATGTAAAACTCTGATTTAAATTAGCGAAGATCAACTTACACTTGGACGTCCATTTTTGTCATAGTGGATAGCATATCGTATCAGTTCACCCATCTCCGCGAAGAGTTCCTGTGTGGAAAGTCCTTTTTTAACAGATCTTGAAAGATATCCATTGAAAAAAAGTATATATGTAAAAGGCATGCTCAAGGTATACCCTTATATCTGAATTTGTCACTCCGACATCCAAGTTGGAAACATACACCTTAGTGCCAGTCTCTAATCCTGATGATACCCCTGCAGCTCTAAGACTATCTTCAAGCAAGCCATTCTGCCATGGCAAATTCTTGGTTCTGCGGAAAGACTGAAGCAAGCATGCCCAAAAGATATCCAGGTGGAATGTTAAAAGTCAGCATACTACCAAAAAATAAGACAAATAACCATTCTTCAAGATTAAATCAGATATCATCAGTTTCCCATTGAACTAGGGAGGAGTTTCTTACGTCGAATTGCTCAAAAAACAATGTAACCTAATAGAGAAAGGGGAATGAACTATGCAGAAAAAGTGTTGGTGGAATGGAGGATTTGACCAACTGCACATCAACACATCCTTAAACAAAAGGTGAGAGCTCCACTTTAGATGTTCAGTGAATGAAGCCACCTTTGCAAAAAGACCATAAACTAGATTGTAATAGATCTTGACACTGTAGCAGTTCCACATATTGCAGTAGGATCCATCACGACAATTGCGAACTCCCTTTTACACCAGTGGTGAGAAACTAGAGCAATAGCAATTAGACAGTGAGGACAAGAGATGGTAAAGAAAGTACAACCCTCTAGATGTTATGGAAATTAAATGGTGAAAGCTCTTTAATTTTTCCAGTTATTGAAGCACCTCTTGCAACATGCTACAAAGAAGTCATGTATGCAAGAACAGGACCCCCTGAATATCCCATTTTATCAAAATCCATTGCGAATTCCTCGAAGAAAACACCATTCAAATGGAAGAAGTTCAAGGATCATCGATACTTGCACTACCATTTCAATAGCTTATTATTGCTGAACGAAAGTGAACTTTCTCCTTGGAGCCAAACATATCAATATCTCTTGTATGTCAATTCTAAAGCAAATATACGTAGAATCCTCAGTTTGATTTTTTAAGCATATCAAATTGTCTAGGAAATGCAAAAGACTCCGACAGTTTTGAGCTTGCCTTGGCAATTCTGTTGGCAGATGGCCGAGCATTTACACCAAGTGCCCCTTTACGAGGAGCTCCTGTTGTTCTTCCACCTCTAACTGATCCTCCTTGCCCTCTTCCACCTCTAACTGATCCTCCTTGCCCTCTTCCACGTCGGGCCCTGCCTTGTCCCCTACCTCCTTTCTCACTATTTCTCCTACTTTTTATCATATCATCAAGAGTCATATCCAAGGAAGCCATGAAGTATGCAGGACAATAAACCAGCAGCAAAACAAACAGTCTGTAGGCAAGGATAAAATAATATAAGTATTTGTTAGTAAAAATGGAACCAGTGCAGAGAATGGAAGAAACATAGAAACTACAACTAGAAACTTCTGGAACCATCCAGAGCAAAAAAATCAGAATACACTAACTAACAAGTTAGGAAAATACATATTCAATCAACACTACAAATGTCATATATACAGCTCAACCAGAAAATTGCCAGTCCTAAATAAATAGGCAAAAACACAGGTGATCAGTACAATGGACAGAGTCATTGACAATGTAAGTTTTATATCAACAAAGTAATCCAGTAATTTCAGCACAGATCAGTAATAACAATGCATTAGATAATCAACGCCAAAAAATACATAATCCAATTATTTGTTAGGTACATCTGCAAAACTTGTAGACAAATATTGAACAATCACAGATCAACAACAACATACCCCGTGTATTCCCACAAGTGGGGTCTGGGGATGGTAGAGTGTAATGGACGGGTCCAGACCTAACCCCTACCTCATGGAGATAGAGAGGCTAATTCCGAAAGACCCTCAGCTCAGGCAACACATAATAGGACAGTTTGAAAAACACAACAAAGAGGTAGAACAAGGGATAGAAAATAATAGAGGAAGCCTAACAGACCATACCAAGCAGAATAATGTGATAAACAAAGCAAGAGAAACAACATGTAGTAGCAGTTATGAAAAGAACAATAAACTAAGCAAATAATGACAATACTATCTACCCACAGGGAGGGGGACAACCTCAACTACCTTCTACCCTCAAAGAACATGGACATATTAGTTTTCTATATTCAATCTCTCGCTTATTGAGGAAACTTGTAGCCATGGATGCAAGAGATTATAAGTCAAACAACAATAAGCAATCCGCCTCCAATATATACAGAATATGAATTAGATCCATGGAGAACTAGGGCAGAAAAAGGGAAAAAACACAAACCATGATCTAAGTACACACAGAGAGATACGTAAATCTGCAAATCAGCACACAGGTATTTCATCCATGACAAAACTTGAACCTTTATAACCTATGCTACATGGACTCCCCAAAACGGGTAAAAATCCAACCCAGATGCGTAAAAACCCCTATGGGTATCTGCAATTTTTAGCTAATTCATAATAAATTGAACAATCCGCATACAACAATACAAAAAAACGACCAAATCTAACAAAAACAAAAAAAGAAGTGAAAACTTACCAAGATCTGAAGCAAAAGACCGAAAATTGAACGAATCTGGGATTCCTGGATCAAGATGAAGAGAAATACAGGAGAGGAAGGTGAGGAGGATGGGGAAAAGTGTAAAAATTGATGTTTTTGATTGGGAAAATTGCAAAGATTTGAACTTTTTGATGGTAAAGATTGAATTTTTTTTCAATGGGGTTGAAAAAGATTGATCTAGAGGGAGATCTACAAAGGAATTTCTGGGTGAAGATTGAAATTTGCTAGCAGCTTTTAGGGATTTGTTTTTTTTTTTATAGAGACGGTGGCCAATGGAAGAAGAGTTAATAAGGAATAAGGAGTTCTAGGTGGTTTGGGTGGGGGGTCAAAGATGGGCTTTTTGATAGGCCCAAATTCATGTAGTTTATTGCCTTTTGATATTTGTTGACTTAAGTCGATTATCACATTATTTTGTTATTGTTGTTGTTATGCTTTTTTTTTTTTGATAACCGAGTTGTTGTTGTTATGCTTTTTATGAATGTTATGTAGTGGTTTTTTTGTTAGTTGTTGTGTTTTTTTTGTACTTCCATATACTTTTTTGGAAAAATTACCTAACTACATATCATTTATTATCATATTTTCTTATTTTTCCTACTATTTTAAAAAATATCAAAAATCCCTTCTTTTGCTCCCATCATCCCCTTTTTCGGATACATTAATATGAAATCTCATACCCATAATTTTTCTTCCTTTTTTCACGCCACAAATCTCTACAGTTACTTCTATTAATTCAGTTTTGAATTTCAAATCTTTTATCTTTCCAATTAATGAATGTTGATCTAAGAAATATTATCTCATTTGTTAGATCAGTAAATCAATTTTATGTCAAATATGTCCGCCTTCAAATAGATTTCCCAAATTTGGATCAACGATTCAATTACTTACCTTATAAATTTACTATAGTATAATACTATGAATTTGCCTCTTTTTATGTGATGTGTCATCACTGGCCATATTTAATTATGGTAAGCAAATCAATTATCTGCAAAATATCTCTATAATGAACCTATTCAAATAAAACTTTGATTTGGAAAAGATCTACTCTAATCGTAATCCATAAATAATAAGTTGACTAAATAGATATGAACCAAACAATTTATGGGCAATAATTACATGTTTAATGTATCCCGTAACAATACAATACTTATCAATTTAAATGAGATATATAAATAGTAATGTATCATGCACTATTTTTTTAGATATGATATGTAAATTCAAATTAATACTAAATGTATCAATTACATAGAAACTACCACACGGTAATGCATCGATTTCAAATCTAACATCTTATGGGCAACAATTACTTATTTAATGTATCTAGTATAAATACAATACTTATCAATTTAAACGAGATACATAAATATTAATGTATCATGCACTAATTTTTTAGATAGGATACGTAAATTCGAATTTATACTAAATGTATCAATTACATAGCAACTACCACACGGTAATATATCGATCTCAAATCTAATATCTTATGGGCAACAATTAATTATTTAATATATCTTGTATAAATACAATACTTATCAATTTAAACAAGATACATAAATAGTAAAATGCTAAGTAGCAAAGATATTCATAATGTATCTTCTCAAAAATTTTGATAATTTTGAATCAAAATTGAAAGGATCTTCAATAAACTAGGAGAAGAATTTTGAATCTCAAAATTTTCAAAAATTTTGAATCAAAATTGAAAGGATCTTCGATGAACTGGAGAAGAAAGAATCTTGAATCTCAAATTTTTTGACAATCTTAAATCAAAATTGAAAGTCTCTTCGATGAACTTGAAGATTCAAAAGGAAATCGTATGTCCAACAACAATTTCATCACTTTTGTATCCTTCATAACTCGCCTCGCTTACCCAAAATTTTGACAATTTTTTTTTAATCAAATCTGAAATGTTTCTTCGTTGAACGGGGGGAGCAATTTGAAATTTTGAAATTCTTCATTCTATTAGTATTTTCCTCTATATGATTGAGAGTAAGAAGGAAAGTAAGCGTAATTTATGGGATTTAATTAATTTTCAGATTTTATTCCCTTTTTAGCGCAACAGAAAGATTCTTCTTTAATTAGAATTAATGTATCCGGAAGGTACAAATTTTAAGGGATTATTGTAATTAAAAAAAGAGTAGGAATAAAATATAATTTACTATTTACACCATGAGATTTGTGTAAGTTATACTTTTTGTGACTTTAAATGGTGATCTTTAATTTTCTACCTTGCTGTCTGTTTTTGCTGTTGTTTGGGCTTTAGTTGCTAGGTTAGGGCCCAAAATCTGCAAGTATAAGCCCTGTTAGTTTGGGCCTTGTTTATTCATCAAATGGGTTTCTGTTCCAAATGTTGTCTGTTTTGGGCCATTGTTTTCTCCAATCTTTTGGAGTCTATTCATCTTATATGTAATTTGTTAGTCTTACCACAATAGAGAGAGAATAAAAGTACATTTGTCTTTCAAATAAACTGATCTTTAATTTTTGACACTCATTTATAGAGGATGGACCGATGAAGGCAGGTTAAAGAGAGGAATTGATAGACTTTTAGGCTGACAAACTTCTAAAAAGGAGTGCTCATGAAACCTTAAATGACTCACATATCGAAATAGGAGAGAAAAATGAAGAATTTTATAAGGCATATCATGAGTTCACATGGTATAATTAATTTTTAGCTAGATGATGATGTAGCCTAAGGAAAAAAAATGTGACGCATGTTGTGCCAAAACAGGCAAAACATATCATGATCGGGACAAATATACATCAAATTGTGACACTCCCTCAATACGATGGTAGGACAAACATCAACAAGGATATTGAGCCCCTAAGAGGGGGGTGTATATAACGCTCATAATCGAGGGCAAGTCAAAGAGAAAGACTAGCAGACTTTTGGTTGACAAGTTTATGAAAAAGGTAAATCTCACATTGGAACGGAAAAAGAAAATAAAAAACTTTATAAGACATATCACAAGTTGACATGATATACATATTTTAAAGCTCGATGAATCAATAAAGCTCGTTAATTCAAAACCAACATTACATGTCATGGACAAGCATTTTTGTTTTACTGACTTTTCAAAAGAGTAGCCAAAAATAGGCTTAATTAATTCTTGCTAGTGGAGAACTAATCAATTCTTTTGAGAAAAACTTCATAATTTCTTTATGTTATCCAAAAACCTTTTTTCTTCCTTGTTGAAAACTTTAACAAGAAAAAGGGACTAACTATAATTAATTTAGAATTTTAGAAATACAAAGAAAAACAATAAAGGAATCCACTATGTAGAATTTTGTCATAAGTGGCCATATAGTTATTGGACATCACATGGACTTCTTTAAAAAATAAAATAAAATTGCGTGCCTTCAATTTTGCACTTTTCATACTAAAGAGTTCTAGATATAAAAGTGGGCAATTAGTTATTTTTTGGATGTTTCTGTAAATGAATCATATAATAACTTAATGGTCCACGAAACATCTTTTTTTATTTTTAGTGAAACTATTATTATTATTATAAGTAAAACTAGTAGAATCGCTCACAAGTTTAGCTGTTGGAAAATAATAGATCAGATAAAAATGTACATTAATCAACTATATAATTTACGTAAAAAAAACAGTATACACGCATTTCATGTTTTCATTAATTTCATGTAAATATCAAGAGTGCCTCAATTTTTTACCTAGAACTAACCATATATATCATCCGCTTAGAACCGTCAAACATATATGAAAAGAGGCAAACAAATGTGTCCATTTTATGACAAACCAAGCACAAACATAAAGACAACTTACTATTTCGTCCGTTGATTTTGATTTAATATGGAGTTTTAAAAAATAAAGAAGATTTATTAATTTTATTATTTGAAATTAAAGATATGTAGAATATATCAAAAAATAATTTAATCTTCTGATCTTAAACATGTAATGTGAAATTTAAAATTTAAAATTATCAAAAACAAAGATACATTCTTTTTTGACGGACTAAAAAAGAGTAGGACAAAAAATTATAAAAATACGCATAAGGAAATGAAGTTTATTCTCCATTTTGCTTAAGAATTTATATATATTTAATCTTTCCTATACCCAAAAAAAAATTACTTAAAGAGGTGCAAGTACATGTTGGTCTCTAAAAGTTTATATTTTCATTTTCTTTTCAAAGGTATAGTAATTTAGCATTTAGTCTTTTGTTAATTGCCGCCTTTAATTTTATAATTAATTTTATTTGCAAAAGCTTATTTATAAGTTGTGATTTTTCCATCATGTAGGTGAATTAAATTTATATTTTAGCCTTCCCTTTTGGGTTTTTTCTCCTTTTGCTTTACAATTAGATTAGGAGGAACCTTTACCTATACAACAAGCAAACTTCAACCAACAATCTTCCTTTTCTTTCTTTTTATTCTTCAAAGCAAAATTCAGTTATCAAGATTGCAATTTACCACTCATTTTACTGAGAAGTGGATTCAGAATTTAAAATTAATGTATTTGTCTTTGAAGATTTCTTAAAATATAGTTGTTTATTATATTATTTTGGATGTCCAATAATATTTGTCAATTTTAGGAAATCAATGAATAATTTTACACTTAGTTCCTAATTTACCCTTATCATTTATTATAGTCATTTGTCTATTACATTTTTCAAGATGTTGTATTTATTATATTCAAAGAATGATATAGTAAAATTATCCTTCTATTTATAGTTTTTTACGAAGTGTGCAAAATCAATAATGAACAAATATTATTGGACAAAATATTGTTGGTAATTCATCTCTAAATAAAATATTCCACAACTTTTTTTTCGTTTAGCTAGATAATTTGTCAGTGTATATAGAATTAATGAAGAGAATAAAAACAGTTTAGTTATAATTGCAAAGACCAAAATTAACTAATTCCCCACATTTACAGCCATTTAATATATTGATAAAAAGTCATTTTTACTTGATCTATGGTTTCACACCACATGGTTGTTGTACTTTGCTTTTAGAAACTCTATCGAGGCTAATTTACAATTTAAAATTTATGAATTTTTATCGTGATTTCAAGTCAATATATAAAGAAATTGAGTTCACAAATTTCTTAATACAAATATAAAGTTTAGACAAAGACTATTGAATTTATCTGAACTCATAGATTACACGTTGAATTCGTCTTTTTAGATTTATACCTTATCTTTTATAGATTAAGGGAGCCTAATGTACTAAGTTTTCACTATGTGTGGAGTTTGAGAAAAAGTCGGATTACAAAAGTCTGTTATACATTATTTTACTTTGTTTTTCTTTAAAAGGTTGTTGTTGTTTCTACCGCTAGTACTCATGACCTTCTGATCACATGACAATAATTCTATCGGTTACGTCAAGACTTTCCTTCTACTAAGGCTAGAATGAGAGTAAAATAATTAATTTTATCTTTAATTCTTAAAATGATAAATAATTTAAAACAATTAATTTTAAAAATTACGATAGATAATTTAAGATCGAGAAAATAGGTGCAACTATTGTCAAAATTTTGAACTTACCATCCCAAACAGTTTATATTTGTGAAAAATTACAAAATTAAAGTTCCAACTGCATTATTAATTAATAAGCAGAATATATAAGTCAACTACAATTACCAAACACCTCTATTTGGAACTAATATTCAGTATTAGATTACCATCCAGAGAAAAAAAAAGTTACTCGAAGCACATGGTGCAATACTTTCATGTTTTGTTTTATATTACTTCTGCCGTTTTATATTACTTGTTTCATGTTAATTTGATAAAAAAAATAAAAAATAAAAATATAGGTATATTTTACTGAGCTAATTTTATTTATGATATTTTAGAACTCTAAATTTGACTATTACTATTTTATGCAGTTATTTAATGAATATTAAGGTAATTTGAAAAAGAAAAAAAAAGACTCTCTTAATTTGTTAAAATGAACAAATAAATGAAACATCTATTTTTAATACAGGGTTCAAATAAAAACAAATCAAGGTTTAACTATACTAATTTGCATAATTTTTTTTGTTCTTTATAACATTATTTTATAGCAATCAAAAGTACCCAAACAAACAACGTTATTATAGAGAGATTTAACTATAGTGATTTTCATAAATTAATGTTAACCCCCTACCCCCACTTCCCACAAAATTTCATATTACAATATTTGAAACCACAACCAAAATTACAAAAATCCATAAAGTTGAGAAGAGTTTGGTAGAATAAAGCTGTAATTAAATGACTCATTCTTCAAAGTTTTTTCTTTTGATTTCTCGCTCGGTGTTCAGAGCTCATATTGGAGTCCCAATTAAATTTAGATTGCGTACTGCAAGGCTCATTCAGGATGACGCTCCCAATATAATTTTTTTCATTTCCAAAGTTCGAACCCGAGATCTCTGGTTAAGAGTGAAACAGTCACACCACTGCACCACAACCTATATTGGTCATTTTTCAAAGTTCAAACCCCTTAGCAAATGCTTATAAATACATGAGAGAGAGAGAGGGGCCATTGTTGAAAGCACAAGTAGTACTTGTTTGAAAGAAAATAAATTGAAACTTTAATCTTATAAATAATAATATAACCTTAGCTTGTAACGTTTTTTTAAAGGTTATTCTCAAAAATTACCTTAAAAAAGACATACAACAATTTCTTCTTTGTCTTTGCAAAGGTATGTATTTTTTCTTCTTGTTTTTATTTGGTTTACATTATGTTATATTCTTGTGTAAAAACTGCCAATTTAAGTTATACACATCGATAATATTAAGATTTTTTTCTCCATTATTTTTCTATATGTTTCTTCACTGCTATATTTTTCTTTCTTACTGATTTTAAATGAAGCTGCCCACACATTATCATCCTCATACCCCATATATGAAATCATACTGAATATGTTATTATTCTATGATAAATTTTATCTTGTGATAGTGAAAAAGTAACGATTTTTTTAATCAAGAAATTTATCTGTAATTATTTATAAGTGATTCTGTTTTTTTTTATACTGTCAATGCATATAAATTAAAAACATATATGTGACATGAACTTACTAATTAATGTATGTCTTTTGCAGGAAAGAAAAAAGTTGGAAAATAATGAAGAAAGTTTGGTGGAAGAGAAAATGGAGTTATTTTCTTGAATTGTTGGGAATTTTTCTTCAGTTATTTTTGCTAATTAATGAATGTGCAGCAACAAGGTATTGTTCTCTTCTTTATATTAAATATGTTTTTTTAATTATGTTGATAGTATTCTTTAAAAATATTAATGAATGCATGTTGAATTTTCAAAAGTAGTTCTGTATTTTTTTTAAAGATTCTATACGAGTGCAACAATATTTTTAAAAAAGTTAAAAGATAAAAATATTTTTTGGCATTATAAGCATAATATCAGACTATGATTATTTTTGTTATTTTCTCTGTTCTGTCAATTTATGAAATAGAGTTCTTGGATTTTGTTTGAGAATCTAGAGAACTGGAACTGTTCCTTTTTTGTTTTTGGTTTGTCTGCTTTTTTTCTATTCAAAGTAGTGTTGTTTCTTCTTTTTGTTTATTTTTGTTTGGAGTTTGATATTGAATCTGACTTATTTGAATTTACAAAGAAGTTGATAACAACAATTTTTTTTCTAAATCATTAGAGATAGTCACCTACAATAACCAGTCTACCTACGCAATATTGTAGAGAGACATTCGACTTCAATATCCGCTGAACAGTTTTGAAGTAGCAAGACGAGTGAATGAATTTAGTTGCGGTAAGTAGTAGTATAAGACTCATATAAAAAGAAAAGTATTTTTTTCATACTTAAAGATCAAATTCAAGACATTTGATAGTAACACCAAAATATTTACAAAAAATATATATATTTATTATTTGATATGTCATTATAACAACAATAAAGGAAAAAATATTTTTATTATGATCCACTTTTTAATTTATTTCAGTCCAAATAACTTTTGACTAGTCAATTAACCGTCTATTTATTAACTCGATCTATTTTAACTCTTCTACATTTCATTCAACCCAACTATTTGAGATCTTTATTCTTTATTGTTAGTGATTTCATTTTCATGAATCGAATTCAAAATTTATTTTAAAAAAAGGATGAATAAGTAGCCACCGCCCAATCATAATACAACCCCTCACTTTAGGACATTCTAAGTTCCAAGACACACAAAATGTCTCCTTTTTGGTACCCTAATTGATGGGCGCATGACTTAGTTTTCTTGTGGTTAGGGAAAGGTATGTTTTCCTTTACCAAATAAAAATAATGTTACACTTATGCTATATATTTTATTTTATTTTTTACTCCTAGAGGTCGTTTTGTATGTAGAATAAAATGGAATATTTTAAAATTATGATTAAAATTAAGATTATACTATGTTTAGTTGAAGGTTTAGTCTAGGATAAGTTTATTAATTTCAATTCAATAGAGTATAAATAAAAAAAATACTTTCCTCCATAACAAACATAATCACGATGACTTTAGTTCTGAAAATCCCATCTAACTTGATCATTTTTAGGTATAATCACAAATGTGTTCTTTTACTTGACCTCATTTTACATATATGTTCTCCAAGTTTTGATGTGCACAAGTAGACACTTAAATTTGTATAAACTTGATTAAGTAGACACATGAGTCCTACATGACATAATTCACGTAGGACACAAATTGATATGTAGAATGTTACGCAAGACGCGTGTGTCTATTTATTCAATTTTATACAAGTTTAAGTGTTTACTTGAGTACACCCAAAATTAAAGAGTATAAATGTGAGATGAAACCAAGTTAAATGACATATTTATGTATGGGTAATGCTAAATGGCCAGAATTTGGCCAGAAATTTAAAAAAATTATAATATTTTTTTTAAAAAAAAAATTGATCTTTTTTCCATTTTTTAATTAAAAGGTATTAAAGTTAAAAGGATAAAAATGTTCAAAAAGGTAAAATAACATAAGTAAAATACTATTCTGGCCAAATTTTCTGGCTAGAAGGATTTTTTCTTTATGTATTATGCCTTTTTTATTCCACCTCTTAAATGAGATAAATTAATCTCAAAATTATAAAATTATAATTTCAAAATAACTTTGTCCGCAAATAAAATGAACTAAATGCTTTGTAGGTTTAAAGTGATTAGGTTCTACCATAATTAACCTATTAAAATATTGCCCCCCTACACTTTTTCCCAATAAAAAAGAACATTAGAATAAACAAACAAAAAATTAGTGGCTCTAGATTAGGAGGCTAATTTAAAAGTTATTAAATATGTTGTTTTACTAAAGCACAAAAGTGAGGAGACAACAATTCACTTGGTCCACAATAATGTTGTATTAGTTTCAGCTCGATTTATAATTTACCTATCTTTTACACCTAATTATTTCAAAGAGTACTTTCCTCTTTCCACCTCCAAGTACAAACGATTTTGAATAAAAGGGTACCTTATACTTAAAATCGATATTATCGAGTAGATAAAAATATATAGAGGCGCGAGATAAGCAATTTGATAAAATAGTCTTCTAACTTTAGGAGAAAAGTGCCTCCTTACAAAGGGGATTGCATTAACCAGAATCAAATAAGTGATAAAATAACCTTATAAATTTGAGTGTTTTTTTTGTAAGATATTAATATATTCATCCTATATATCCTTCTCCAATAAATAAAATTTCCCTACTTCTTAATTAATATTGAAGAGAGGTAAACAATTATTTTAGTCAAATATTTCACATGTTTTTTTTTAATTTGTTTTTTTTCAGGAGAATTATTGAGAAGAATATCCCATTGGATTTGCAAACCTATCCTCCAGTGCAATTACTTAGACTAAATAAACACGTAAGAACCCCTACAATATTTTTAATCAATGATATATCTATCTAAACTTAAAGGTGGTTGGTTTAAAGTGACTATTATTTTGAATCAGTTATTTTTAATAAGCACGATAACTTTTTTTTTTATAGTACCAATATTTTTTTGTCCCTTTTGCAGGTGTTGGTGGATAATGGCCTATTCAACATCACATTTTCTGTTCCTGATGGAATGGTTATTAATATACAATACAATGGCATTGATAATTTGTTGGAAAATAAAAATAAAGAAAATAATAGAGGGTATTGGGATATTGTTTGGAATAAAGCAGAAAAACAAGGGGACATTTTTGACAAGTAAGGTTTTCTTTCTCTTCCTGAATTTCTAATTAGGATAATAGTATTTTCGGTCCCTTAGTTATTGATAAATTATGATTTTGATTCTGATGAAATAAGATTAAGTGCATTTGACTTTTAATTGAATTATGTGGTTTTGGTCTCTTATATAGAAAATATGGTTTATTTAAACTTTTTTTGAAAGAACATTATCAATCCTGATTGCAGTGTAGCTATAAAAACTCAGGATAAAATGAAATAACAAGATAGTGTAATGGTTAATAATTTGATAAATTTGTGAAGATTCACGAGCAGAGTTGCAGAGGGAAAAAAATTAAATATTTCAATCACTTAAATGTTAAATGTGCTTAAATAGATATCACAAAGATCAACGATATTTGAGGGATTACAAGTGCATGTTTGTCCTATTTCTAATATTTTTGCGTTTTATGACATATTGTAGACTTGAAGGGACAAAGTTTGAAGTTATATTGCAAGATGAAAATCAAGTAGAGCTTTCATTCACAAGGATTTGGAAGACATTAAATTCATCAAGTCTTTCTATGAATATTGACAAAAGGTGAAGTGTAAGTCTTTAATCCTTGAATTAATTACCACTAATATGTTTAGTAAAAAAACAAATATATTAATGTTTGATCATTTTAAATTAGAGAAATTTATATAATCTATAGGCACAATTCATTTTTTTCTACTTGTATCTCAATTATTACTACATACTACTTGATTCGAATAACACTCTGACATTATTTACTTCACGTCTTATTTCACAAATTCTATAAATACCATTTGTTACGTAACTTTATTCCTAACTAAATGCTAGAAAAATGATTTAGCAAAGTTTTAATTACGTACCAAATTAATAAAATGTTTTGATGCTAAATGCAAGATATTAAAAAAATATTATATGAAATTAATATTATTATTTTTTACTAATATTTAGTTTAATTTCTTGTAGGTTTATAATTCATAGGGGGAGTAGTGGCTTTTATTCCTATGCAATTTTTGAGCGTTTGGAAGGATGGCCTGATATAGATGTCTATCAAGGGAGAATGGTCTTCAAGCTTAATGAAAAGTTGTAAGTATCATCGTGGAATCTGTCATCGATGCTTGCGTTTGTATATGGTGTATATATCATACTCCTTCAGTGTGCGGTTCTTTTCCAAAGATTGTATGAATGAGGATTCTTTTAATTTATGCACCATAATATGTTTTTATTATGGTTATAAGTTAAATAGTTTTCAACTTTTTGGACAGGTTCACATATATGGCTATTTCAGATGAAAGGCAAAGGATAATGCCCACGGCCCAAGATCGAGCAATGGGCCGTCAGCTTGATTACAAAGAAGCTGTACTTCTTACAGGCCCATCTACTTCTTTCCTCAAAGGAGAGGTACAATGCATAAATTTTCACCAATTGTACCTTTTTTCGATAACTGTTTAGAAAATGATCATGATCCTCCGACCTCTCAGACTATAGTCTATAGATCTCTTTTTGCAAAATTGAAAATATGATAATAAAACATTAGAAAACAGTCTAAAAAATTGTAAGTTCTTATGAACGTTAGATGATGGCCTAATGTTATCTCTAAGGTTGAAAAATACATTAGATTCGAGTCTAACATTGTCTGGAAGAGTTGACTATATTTACACGGTTCTTAAAGGTAGAGACATAATTTAAATGCTAGCCTAAAAAGGGACAATCTAATGTTATCTCTAAGACTAATATGTGCAAATATTAGATTGGAGCCTAACGTTGTCCGAAAGAGTTGAGCTATATTTGCACAAGTTTTGAAAGTAGAGACATAATTTAAATAATAGCCTAAAAAGGGGGACATTTGTGTAAATCGACCATTATAATGAATATTCTAAATTTAATTAATTAATCATACGAATATCAGCCATTTCTACTATATTTTATCATTTTTATAATTTTATTTATTCAGGTGGATGATAAATATCAATACTCTGTTGAAAACAAGGATAACAAGGTCCATGGGTGGATAAGCCCAAGCCCAAGCCCAAAAACTGGATTTTGGATGATTACACCAAGTAGTGAGTTCCAAACAGGTGGGCCTGTTAAACAAGACCTCACTTCTCACACCGGCCCAATAACATTATCGGTGAGTATATCATAGTTTTTATATAATTCCATCGCTCGTATGAATATTTTATTTGGATGATTATGGTGGGAATGAGAAATTATTAAGGTAATTTGACACGAACACTTCACTATAAGTACTCAAACAGTACTATATCATTAGCTCGAAGTGCAGTGATCCCAAACGGGAATCTAACGAATTCATTCACTTCACCAACAAAAGGCATTTTATTTGGATATTCATTTCCTCAAGAACAAAATAGAAGTTCAACTTATAGGCTCAAAATCAGAAAATAACCAAATAAGATTTCATTTTTGAACAAAAAATCATCGAACATCTAATTTTTTTATTCTTTCTAAATTTTAATGTTCTTTTAACGCTAGGGGTTCATCCGACCCCTTCTATTGAAATTCACATTATATATATATAAGGTTTAATATTATTTTTTACGTATATATAACAGATGTTCTTCAGTACACATTATGCCGGGGAGATTATAGGGCTCAAATTTCGAAATGGAGAGCCATGGAAGAAAGTTTTTGGACCTGTTTTTATTTACTTAAACTCTGTTTCATCAGATGATGAAGACATTCTAACACTATGGACAGATGCAAAAGAACAGGTACTAAATTAATTTATGTACACAATATTCCAAGAAAATACAACAATAAGTTTTTTTTTTAATTATCGGTCTCAAATTTAATTAATACAGATGCTAATCGAAACCGAAAATTGGCCGTATGAGTTCCCTCTTTCACAAGATTTCGTTGGAGCTGATCAACGGGGTATTGTAAGTGGCAGATTACTCGTTAACGATAGGTACATTAACTTAATTACTATTTTTATGTACTAGTGTATAAGACTTTCAGTAATCATCATCTACATTTTTTGTACTTTGGTTATCTCATTATTTTTATTGTCGTTATTGTTTTTTCATCTATTCGTTGTGTATTGTTCTCCATTTTACATTATTTGTTAGTGCTCTTATTTATGCATTTCATTTTTCAAACTGCTCATGGTCTTTTAAGAATAACTTGTTTATCTCTACGAGGTAGGGATAAGGTCTGCGTACATTCTATTTTTTCCAAACTTCACTTGTGGAATTACGTTGTGTATGTTGTTGTTGTTAGTGTATAAAACCTTTGTGGTCCAATCCTTAATTCCCCAATCATACATGTATAGCGAAACTTTAGTGCACCAAGCTGCCTTTTTCGATGTACAAGAAATTGAATGATTTTTATTTCACTTAGTAACAACTTACTAATTTCTTGTTGTAGCTACATGAGTAAAACACTTATCACTCCAAATTCAACTTTCATTGGTTTGGCTGCACCTGGAGATGTTGGATCATGGCAAATTGAAAATAAGGTTTGTGTTTTTATGGTTTACTTTGTGTTTTGGAATTGAGGTTATTAAATGGGCGGATAAAATTGAATTTAGACGAATCAAAATGTGTTGATGGTTGAGTTAATAAAGAAACGAGTTACTTACTCACACAAATATTAATTGGAATGAGATAAATTGGGTCCAAATGTGCTAAACGGTGGCTAAATGACCGATCTCTTTGTTTTTGTATTATATGTTCAAACCTTATAAAGTTTCTTTTAATTTATTATGATGATATACAATATATTAAACCAAAAAATATATAAATATTTTGATAAAATTTCTTATGAGTTATTTTTAAACTTCATATTTAACACAAAATCGGTACATTTTTTAGGTGAGTTATATTTAATGTGTCAAAATAAACCGGGTTAATAAACAGACACTCAATTATCACGTTCAAACTTGAATAGATTGGGCGAGTCAAGTTTTCATGGGGTAATTTATTACCCTGAATTTTTGTATATTATTTTTCAGGGTTATCAGTTTTGGACTCAAACCGATAATGAGGGATATTTCTTGATTAACAATATCATCCCTGGAAATTATAGCTTGTACGCTTGGGTCCCTGGATTTATTGGTGATTACAAATACAAGGACTACATCAACATCACCCCAGGCATGAATACATTTTATGTTTCTTTAACGTGCCACTATTTCTCTATTAGTCTGTTTCGATTTATTTTTTTATAAAAACAACATATTTCTATATTCGAAAAATAACTTTCATGTTTACCCATAATGACATATTTCTATGGTCACAAATCTTTGTCCTAAAAATCCATATTAATTTCTTTCTTAAATTCTGTAACATTACCATATAGATGCAAATGTAACATGTCTCCTATGGGTTCAATCGAACTCAACTTAGAGTATGTATATACAAATTTCACTACAATTTCAACGAATATTAAATTAATTACAAACGTAAACCATAACTTCCTATGTGTAATAGGTTCAATGGTAAAATTATAAAGGTCGTATTCTTAAATTTAAATTCTGAATCCGTCTCTGTAAAAACAGGATCAAGAACTAGGTTACAAACTCTTGTGTATTACCCTCCAAG
Organism: Solanum piurae; assembly: GCA_029582685.1. Lineage (NCBI taxonomy): Eukaryota > Viridiplantae > Streptophyta > Magnoliopsida > Solanales > Solanaceae > Solanum > Solanum piurae. Next base: position 2,031 of record JAJOOO010018511.1, on the reverse strand, counting down.
AAATGGACCAACATTGTGGGAAATAGGCATTCCAGATAGAACTGCTGCAGAATTCTTCATTCCTAATCCACAACCAAAACTCCAAGACCAATTATACATTGCACATTATGAAGAAAAGTAAGCCAATTTCATCATGCACTATATTTATTTTCGGTAACGAAAAAATCACTCAACTTTACCTAAGTACCACGTAAGTCACTTTACTATTTTTGTATTTATTTTTTCAGGTTTAGGCAATATGGATTATGGGATCGTTATACAGAAATATATCCTAATGATGATTTAGTCTACACTGTTGGATCAAGCAACTATCAAACAGATTGGTTCTTTGCTCATGTGAATAGATATATTTACAAGTATGTTCACAAACATCCTTTCCCTTTTAGCTTGTTTACATAGTTTGCATTGACAGCGTAAATAATTTTTAAATGCAATTTAATATATTGTAGTAGGTTGTCTGTCTACTTGGGAATTAACGTGTTTTTAGTAGTATTACTATTTACTAATTAATTCTACTTATTATGATCACTAGTTATGCGTGATTAACTGAGGATATGATCGTTGATAGGTGGGTATGTAAGTCAAGTTTTAGTGTAGAACTTTAGTAGGTTACTAAGCGTATTTCTTTTCTATAGACCAAACATAGTACTATCTAATTGTGTTTTTCACTTCGTTTATCTTATTATCTTGTTGTTACTGTATGTTGCGTTATTAATGCTTCTGATTAATCTCTCTTTGAGTTTAGAGTCTATCATTAGTAGCCTCCCAACCATCACAAGATAGGGATAAAAAAAATATGCATATCTTTGTGAGACTCTACTTATAATATTATGTACCTGATTCTAATTATTTTTGCCAAAAAGGGATGATGGGGACAAAACATATATACCAACTACATGGCAAATTGTGTTTGATCTTCAAGAAGTAAAGGATTTCTCAAATTATACTCTTCAACTAGCATTAGCATCAACAAATGAAGCTGAATTACAAGTATGGACTAAACTAATTTTAACATTTTTCTTAATTTGTATACCTTGTATATTCCTCATGTATACATTATATTTTTTTCGATTAATTAACTCCGCGTTTCAATTTTTATAGATCCGAATAAACAATCAAAATCCAGAGCATGCTCCTCATTTTACAACAGGGTCGATAGGCAAGGATAACGCGATTGCAAGACATGGAATTCATGGATTATATCGAATGTATAGTATAGATGTACCTAGCGATCTTCTAGCTATTGGAAGTAATACTATGTTTCTTAAGCAAAATAGAGGTATGAGCTCTTGGAGTGGACTCATGTATGATTATATTCGTCTCGAAGGAGCCCCCACAAATGATTAAATAATCCAAGTTGGTAGATTATTGCATAAAAGGTAATTGGGGGATGCTGATACAATTACAATAGAGAAATATATAAATTGCCGGCTTCATAACAAACGGAATTATAGCTATGAAGCACATTTATCAAAATTATAGCTATAGAGCCTTATTATGTCTATCATGTTTGCTATTTTTTAAATTTTCTCTTTATTAAATCATATGGGTCAATGGTTCAAAGTTTGTTAATTATTTGGTACAAGAATTGAAAAAAGATTAACAATTTTTTCCGTTATTTCCTCAACTTATTTTAGAGGATATTGGGGTTGACAAACAAAGTAAGACATTATTCCTACTAATTTAATAAATTTTAGACTTGTAGTTTAACTTCTCTATTGTAATTTATTAAAGGAAAAATTACAGAAATCCCACCTTTTAGTTTATTTATTACCATTATCCCTTATAAGTTTTACAAATCTCCAAAATCCCTCATTTTCGCGCATCAGATTAGTGTATCTCGCGCATCAAATTAATGTATCTCGCACATTAGATTAATGTATGTCGCGCATCAGATAGTGTATCATGTATAAAATGTACATCAGATTAGTGTATCTCGCGCATCAGATAGTGTATCATGTATAAAATGTACATCAGATTAGTGTATCATGTATAAAATGTAATGTATCTTACTTAACGATTAATGTATCT
>JAJOOO010018510.1:0-35050 GCA_029582685.1 Solanum piurae | reverse complement strand
TCGCATCATTATATCTCATAAGTTATGTCCGTGCCCTTTAAATAACTTATGATACGCTAGGCAAACATTCGATTTGTAAGGACGAAATTTATTAGAAACTCATTTGAAGGGCAAATCGGACAATTAAATGTATTTGTGGACCTAGACAAGAAGTACTAAATGTCCAGCCCATATTTCTCCGAGGCCCATTTATGAATTTTACAGGCTAAACATACCAAACAATTAAGAATGTGTGGTCCATATAAAATTAAAACTTGTTAGTTCTGAATTCTGATGTTGATGGATTAATCATTAATGATTTGACCAAGCTATGCACATATATGAGGGGAAATTTTAGCACTATCATACGCTCCCACGAAAATAATTTTTAACGGTAATAAATATATGTATTAACAAAAATTGTTAAAACTTTTATCGACATTAGTTAATAGTCATTAGATCTAATATCATTATAGGCTTTAGGGATATTTACAGAGTGTTAATTGACACTAAAATAATATATTTAGTGACAATTGAGTTATTGTCGTTAATTAATTAACTACTAAAGTGATAAATGGGTTAATTCACAAATAACTATTTTGTATTCCCTACAATTGAAAAATAATCATTATCATGGAGATTTTACTTCCACAATTTCGTCTATAGAATTTGAAATTTCATAACAATGATTATTTTTCGAAGATATTGACCGAAAAGAATCAGTGAACCCTACTTCTATAAAATATGTGGTGATGCTCTTATAACAATTAAGGCAATAATTTTCACCTCTTAGTTAGAGATACTGAGTTCGAACTTAACACTATTGTAGGTCTACGATGCGAATTCAACATAGTCGATGATCGAGATTGTGAGCTAATAAGGATACCAATGATTAATTAAACAAACACAATTATGAGTAAATAGTAATTAGTGCCTAATAAAATCAATTGTATAAGAAGCTTTTTTATTATTGGTTTGTTACTCTTATGCCAATTTTGCTATTTTAAAATATTTACAAAAGCTATATAAAACCACTATATCTTTCTAATAATTTATCAATTAAGATCCTTTGAAAAATCAAATAAGTTGCAAACAAATAAATTTAGCTATGTGAAAAGTAAAATGGAAAATAAAAAGGCTACTTCTCTATTAAGTATGTGAAAAAAGTAATGGGTGGTAAAATCAATTTTTATATATATATATATATATATATCTCAACGATAGATGCTAAAGAAGTTATAGGTTCCAAATTTGTCAAAAAGTTAAAAGTTGTGACATGATTAAAGCTAATTTTCCACTAAAGTTAATCCACAATATAATTAAGTAGCAAATTTATTTTCCAAATATCATGTGGATATGAACACTCTCATTGACTATTGATTTGTCTATACTTAGGCACAACACGTCCAAAGTATCTTTCTTTTATATGATATCAGATGTTTATTTTAGGTTTTGATTAATTTAGATTCGGATTAAATTTCACAAATAATCATATTTTAGCTTTTATAATTGAAAAATAAATATCGTCATCAAGTTTAGAATTTCACATGTGAAACATTATGAAAATGCTTAATTTTTTTTCAAATATTGGTTGAAAAATGACCAACAAACATTGTTTCTATTTCAATTTTGCGTAGCGTAAATCAGTGCTAAAGGGAAAATGTTTCCTATCTAAAAAAGTAATTATTCTCAGAAGATTGCCTTGAATAGTAACATGTCCAAACTTTAAAATTACTAAAACAAACTTACTTCAAATTGAAAATTTCTAAAAATACAAAAACAAAATTGAGTCTCAAAAAAATTAATGAAGGGGTCGTTAACTCGTTATCTAATAATCTCATATGAAAATTGAAAGAAATCTATTTATCAAATCTATGTTTTTGCTGTTGTCATTTATTTGGAATTGGAGTAGTTTTCATGACCTAATCAATGATGAATGTTTGGTAATCTGCAAAATCTAATCAAGAAACACATAATTCTATATTGGTGGCCTTTTTCGGCAGTACCGAAATAAAAAAATTATTGATAAATTTGATAACTATATAATGTAATTTTTTATAAAAAGGATAATTCGCATGAACCCCTTCAATTTCTCTACCTCTACCTCATTGTCCAGTTCAAGTTTGTACGTGCATCAATTCTTTCATAGGATACCTATTATCTTTTATATTAATACAAGTGCTCGATAATTTATCCATCAAAATTAAGATAAATAAATAAAAAATATCTAACATTATATTTTTCAAAGATGCGACACAGATATTACTTATCTTAACCCCACTTAAACCCTCTTTAACTCCACCTCTATGTTTGTGTGGGTCAAGTTGTTTGTTTCTTGACTCAATTCATCGAATACTTATTATCTCTCCTCAAAACCTAGACCTATAAATTTAACCTCATATATGTGAATTTTTTCTTTTATTAAATAAAGTTTTGATGAATCACTTCCGTTCATGTGTTTGAATCAATTATATATGTCTGTGATTCTTTTATCGGATACCTACTATCTTTTATCAACATACGTACTCGATAACATATATAACTCTACTGTTCGAAACTTAAACAAATTGCATAGAAATCATATAACATTAATCCATTTTGGTGTTATTGAGTCATAGGCCATGCCCAAACAAAGTACAAGCGAAAAACAGGCAGGATTATTAACAATAAAAACGTATTCATACCTGGTGTAAGATAATGCAATTTCTATAGTTACTTTATTTAATAAAGTAAAACACATGTTAATTATAATTAAGATTAAGTAAAATGAACTATAAATTCAAACACATACATGTATATATTAGGTTGGTGTATACACCAGATACATGTAAGTTTTACCCCTTACTTAAGCATATATAATTATAGAATTTTTTTTTTCTAATTGAGAAATCCAAACAGGCACGTAATTATTAATTTCACTATCAAGAAAGCTTAAAGCAATAAATTAATTAAAATAGAGGGTCCAAATTGATTGCTTCCTTTATTTGGGACACATTTATGTTTTTTTAATTTACACGTCAATTTCGTAATCAATAGTTTATTTTTACGACAAATGACTAATATTTAATATTTTCTTTAAAAATATCTTTCTTTTGTTTGTTTTTTTCTAAAACGTAAAATATTTTTAAATTATTATTCATTGGTACTACTTGCACACGAAATCATGCAAAAAAGCAGCTTAAAAGCTAAGATCAAGTGACTCAATTTGTGTGCATATATATATATTTTTTTATAATTATTCTTTATGTATAATATCCATTTCTTGAATAATACATAAAGTATAAAGTAATACTTTCGTAAAGTGTTTCATCACAATTTGGCAAATATGAAACATGGTACACATCTCTATCATTTTTCTTATGAGTTTCATATAAAAAAAACAGATTCTTTTTTACTTGTAATTAATGTGTGAGATATTTTAAATGTTGTGAGGTCTTGTGCGTATTTGATTTAAAGCAAAAAATATCATGTTATGTTAAAAGTTTTTTTTATTTGATGTTTTGTATATTTTTTTCATTTAATGTGATGTTAGATTTGGTGATAATAAATACTTAAATGCTGCGAGTGACATTTATTTAATCACTTTTTCAACGAGCTATATATTTATCATTACTTTTCACAAATAATCAACTATCATGTTTTGATTACATTTGTAAATTTTAATTAATTATCTAATAATCACTACTCAATAAAAAACATAATCAAAACGGATTAACTTGATCGATCAACTTGCTATTTTGATTAAATTTATAAATCTTTTAATTAATTATGTAATAATCACTTCTCTAAAAAATCAAGATCCAAATAAAACATTTAACTTGACCCCTCAACTTGCTATTTTGATTAAGATTTAAGATAAATAAATCAAAAGCCAACAAATCCTCCCACATTCAAAACATATATAATTATATTAAACTAATTAATAACATAATATTTATTATTTTTACTTTTCCCCAAAGGCCAAAAGTAAAGAAGAAAATATAAAAATATAGTTTCACACTATTCCTCCATTTTAGTAGACCAAAAAAAAATCTCTTTTATCTTTTTTGTCGGCCTGATGTAATGAAGAATAATAGGATATATGGACTATGAAATTTAAAAAAGAAAAATAACAACGTAATCAAATATTAATATAATATTAGAAGCTTTTAATTTTGAAATCAATAAAATTATCTTTACATGATTTATAAATAATAAATTTAAATCGTAAAAATAATTACTAATATAATGCTCGTATTAAAATAAATCATTACATCATACTTCTTGAGGTACAGTCTATCTACGAATTCTTCTAACACGAAACATCGAACTATCGTTTTAATATTGAACAGATAAGCTCAATTTTCAAGTCAATGAAGTCATTGTTTCCCAACCACTCGAATGACGAAATCAGTATTATTATTATTTTTATATAGATGACAAAAATACTACCCATCAGATTTATTCTTAATTTCCTAATTTATTTATTTCTATTTTAAAAATATTTAGAGTTTGACATATACATTTTTTGTCTTGTTTCAGCAAATGTCTAGTGCTATTTCTAATAAATGTGAAAATCAAAGATAAATCAACTTATCACATCTCGTAAACAATAATAATCAACACATTTTATATGTATTATGTGAATTTATCATAAATTAATTAATTTATATATATTGACCATCAAAATATCGTAATTTATCTAATTAGTCAAATTTAAAGTCGATTATATAAGTAAGCTTACGAGATGACGTCTAGCAAAAATAAAATGAAGAAAGTACTTAATTTATGAATTATTTATAACGCCCTTATCTACGATAAAATATTAGAGAAAAGTTTGACTCTATAAAAAAAAACACAAATTTAATTTAAAATCTAATGATATATTTAAAATTTAAAGTGGGCAATATAATTAATAAGTCACGCAGTTAATAATACTATATATGTTATCCGCAACACCAAACAATTGCCAACGATTAATTATTCTATTAATTAAATTAATTAAGAAGTGAACATCTATTAATTATATGTGCATTTTTTAAAATTAAATTATAAGTAGACATTCATGGAAACAAGTTAGAAAATTGTCAACATTTTCGTCTGAAAGTTGTGGACTACAAGTAGAGCATGCATGATAAATGTCAGATTCCAAAACTATATAATAAAGTCAAATTTAAACCGACAAAATTACTCTTTATTCTTCTAACTTCTTGGATAGTATCGATCAAGTTCGTTCTAGATACATTTAATATATAGTTTTATCAGAAGAGATAGAATTAATTAGAAATGAAATTATTTAAAATAAGAACAGAGTAATCTTTATAATGTTATAATAAAAAAAAAGGCAAAATTGAGATGTATGTACACACACCTTAGTAAAAAAGTGTGAAAAGTTGATATGAAAAATGTAATACGAAAATAACTATAATTAATAATAAGAATAAATTAGGAACTAAGTGTAAAATTATCAATTGATTTTATAAAGTGGATAAGTATTGTTGGACATTCCAAAATAATATAGTGGACAACTATTGTTGGATGAAAGGAGTATTAAAGAGATGATTAGATATAGCATAACAATACCAACGACTCCTCGATAATATGACTCTGGATAGAAAGATTTGGAGGTTAAAAATCAGCATAAAAAATTGGTAAATAAGAATATTATCTAATCTTCCCTATCATTAATATGTTATTATTACTCTCTAATTATCTTATTCTTCGACTTCCAATTATTTTGTTTCAACTTGATTATCGTATTATTTTGTTATTGAAATATGCAAAAAAATGTATAGGAGAAATTAGGTAGTGTGTTTGTGTTGTTGTATTTCATTATCAAGTGGAGATCCTGTTAGTACGCGGCGCTCTGCTTTTAATTTACCTTTTTGGGCCCATTTTTTTCATGGGCCCACAAAACCAGTAAATGTCTTTCACGTGGGCCCACTATTTTTTTGGGCCCCGTGCTAATCCTCCTCGTGTTCCTGGAGAATTCTACACTAGCCCATAAATTAATTAAATGAAAAATAATAATAAAATTTACAAAAAAAAGAAGAAGAATAATACTCCCTATAGAGTTTATGACACTCTTAATATATACTAGTAGTGTAATATTTTCTCACTTTAGAATAAGTTTGCATAATTTTTCTCCTTAAAAAAAAATCTCATATCATTCAGTATTCATACGTAATTTTTTTTTTATAGCTATTGAGATTATGTTCGCGAGTCTAATAATTTTTCTTTTGAACTATTGATTATGAGATCAGTTATTAGATTTAATTTAATTTAAAGATATTTTTTATATGATGTGATAAGTATATTTTGGATCAAATCCATATGAATTTTGCAAAAGATCTAGCTCATCATTAAGAGTATCTCTATAAATTTTAATTTTTAAAAATATTTTTCTGAAGCTACAAGTTCAATCATATTGCTTCATAGTTCATAGAATTAAACAAAGCAAGTGATGGGTTTTTTCATGCATATTATGTGTATTGCCAAATGAAATTAGGTTTACAATATGCATGGTGCATTCATTGATTTATGCTAATTTTGTTGATTAATATGTCAATTAAAAAAAAAATATAATTTTAATTTTTTTGTTATCGCTTGAATAATAATTATTCAATTAAAATGAAAAATCTTTGAGAGATGTTTCTATCGTAATTGTGCTGCGCCCCATTACTTTAATTTTATTTTTATCAAAGGGATATATTTAAATTAAATTATATTAACGCAAAAATTTATATAGCGGACTTTTATTTATTATAATTGTATCGTAGATATTATTAAGTGATATTTTCTTATAATGAATCTTCCAAATGAATAAACAATCGAGAATATGCTATTAAAACAATATCAAACAAAAAAAACTTTATGATTTGTTAGTGGAACTAACTTTAACCAACATTATATTATAATGAACCTAACACACTTGTTATTTTCTAAAAGGGTGTTTCTTCAAAGGCAAAAGAAAAAAAAAGGTTAATTGAAACAATTATTTTTTAAAACTACTTAACACTAATTAATACATTAAACCACAATAAAGCAACTAAGCCATCCTTTTTGTTTTTCTCAGATTGCTTGTATTAATATATTATGTTTCCCATATCACATGGCCTTCCCAATAATAATGCTCTTTCTAAGATCTCACTTAAATAATATTCAATGGAAGTAAATAAATTGATAAAACTAGGAAGATCATCAAAGATTGCGGTGTAGTGGATGAGGTTGCTTCTTGCTTGATTTCAAGTTTGAACCAATTGCCCTTGAATGGAAATCTACGCGACATGAATTTAGAATAGTCGAACTTCAATATGAAAACCGAACACCGAGTGGTAAACTAAAACAAATAAAAACTAGAAAGTACCTTTTCAAGAATTATTATATGGGAAATAATATTTTTATCTACGGTAAAGAGGATGCGGTGCAACAAAGGAGACTCCTCTTGCCTTATGTGAGATCAATCTAAATTAATTGGATTTTAATATAGCTATTGAACACCCGAATAATTTTTTCTTCCCTTTTTATGAACAATTTGACGTACAATTTGGACTTTATAGTCATCATTTTAGAAAATAAGGAAAAACTCATCTTAATATTTTTTTTTAAATAAAAAGGAGTAAAATTAATTCGACACAACTTAATGATACATCTAATAATTTATGCATTGAATATATTGCTAGATCTCTACTTTAGAAGCTATACAAACAACAACGAATATATATTGATTTTATACATTTTTTTCACGATGAGAGAACCGTGTTCACATTAATTAGGGGTAATATGATCCAAATGAAATAAAGTTTAAGTTATAGTTCCCTCTGACTAAACTGAAAATATCCAACACTAACCTTTACTCCTTAATCAATCATTTCTTTGCAACTTAATTTTAAAAAAAAAGATAAACTGTGTACAATTAATTTATTAATTAACCAAATAAAAAAGGTCAAAAAAGAACAAAAGTCCCATTTTTTTGTGATCTTCAGATTCAGCTTCTACATTTTCTCCAAAAAAATAATAATAAAAAAAAATCTGCTTTATTCATTTCATTCACACAGAGAGTCACACACCCGCCCTTTTCACCTCTCTCTCCATTACCTCACCATGTGAGCCTTTTTTTTTCTTTTTATATAAATGTGTAGCCAAAGATGAGATCTTTGTATCTTAGTGGCTTCTCTTCTCTTTTCTCTCTGAGATTCTCTTAATTTTTTGATTTTTTTTTGAAGAAATACAACTAATAGTTGAAATGGGGTTTCTTGTTTTTTACTGAAAGCACATGATTCTAATAGTTTTTAGTTTTTTTTTATAAGCAAATGCAACAAAAATTGTGATGGGGTTTCTTGTTTTTAACTGAAAAAGCACATGATAGTGTGTTGTTGTTTCAGTGAGATTTTGGAGAGTAGCTGCAGATGAAGATGAGGGGTTATTCATTCTTTACTGCTACTCTCATTTTTGCTGTTTCCATTTGTTTCAGCTCAATTCCTGCTGATTCTTTACCAAGAGACTGTTTTAAGTCCATTTTAGGTGAGTCATTGTGATCATTTTGAAGTTTCTTGGCTGTTTGTGTTATGGAAAAAAGGTGAATTCTGATATGGGGTTTATCTATTTGAAGGCATTTTGACACTAGTGATGATAGATATGCTAAAAAGAAAAAAAAGTGGTTTGCTGTAATGAATTTTTTTATTATTGAAGCTTCTTGTCTGTCTGTGTTATGGAAAAAGGTGAATTCTTTGACATGGGGTTTATCTATTTGAAGGGATTTTGACACTAGTGATGATAGATATGCTAAAAAGAAAAAAAATGGTTTCTTGTAATGACACTTTTGATCATTGAAGCTTCTTGTCTGTCTGTGTTATGGAAAAAGGTGAATTCTTTGACATAGGGTTTTCCTGTTTGAAGGGATTTTGACAATAGTGATGATGCTATATATGCTAAAAAGAAAAAAAATGGTTTCTTGTAATGAAATTTTTGATTATTGAGGTATATTGGATGTCTGTATTATGGAAAAAAGGTGAATTCTTTGATATGGGGTTTTTCTATTTGAAGGGATTTTGATACTAGTGATGATGCTATATATGCTAAAAAGAAAACACATGGTTTCTTGTGATGAAATTTTTTATCATTGAAGCTTCTTGGTTGTCTGTATTATGGGAAAGGTGAATTCTTTGATATGAGGTTTTTCTGTGCTGGTGGTTTTGGTTCCTTTTAGAGCTATATGATGCTAAAAAGATGAAAAATGGGTTCTTGTTGTGAAAATTTTGTTGTATTCCAAGTTCCTCAATTTTTGGAGTCTGAGATTTGTTTTATATGCTGTTATTGCAATTCAGATGTCATTTTCTAGTTATTTAAGGACAATTTTATTTGGACTACATGATTTGATCTTTCTTGATTGTTATGAAGTTTTGGTATTAATACTTTAATGGTCATTATTTAACAACTATGCTTAATGCTTTCTTAATTTGTCTCAGGGTAATTATGTTTTTACTATGTGATTTCTGTTAAAATTGCTTTACTTGTTATTTTAGCAAGAGTGATCTCTTGTACATCTGAATTGAATATATAAGGCATTTTGGTGATCTGTAAGGATTTTAATTGAATATATAAGGGTAAATAGCACACCGAAAGTATCCCGTTTTTTCGAATTTCATACCTAAACTATTAGGTGCGTGCGAGTTTCCTACCTAAACTGTCACTAACTATCTGCTGTTTGTTACTTTTATGTGTTTTTGGCCATTACCTCAACGTATTATCTTCTTTCTGATGCATTTAGATAATGGTTAAGTTTAAAGTAAGGCACCTTTAGATGATGTGGTCCTCTTTTTTGAAACTTCTAGCAGGGGAGGGAAATTTGGAATCATGGAAGGATGGTGTATTGCACTCAACCGATATGGCACAAGCACCAGGTGGGCATGCGAGCACGCTTGTACTGGCGGGAAACAGGACGAGGAGGCCAGACTTCCTTTCTGGTTTCCACAAATACAGAGGTGGATGGGATATTGCCAATAAACACTACTGGGCAGTAAGCACCATAATCTTTTTATGTCCATCTTTTGTAATTGATTTATCTAGGAAATGTATAGCTGTGTATTTGTTTGATGATTTTGCTGTAGTTTAGGATCTCTGATGCCTACATTGCTCACTGCTTGTTTGTGATTTATACAATTCATCAAGTTTTTTGTCTGAGCTGCAATACCCTCTGAACTTGCACCTCAGTTTTCTGTTTGTTTTGGATCATAATTACTTGTAACATATCTTACTTCACTACCCCCGTTCGTTCTTTTGGACCAAAATAATGTTGGCCTACTGCAAGCACCTAGCGTGAACGGTGTTGGCTGATTCTCTTGTCTGTTATCTGATGTTAACCCTGCCACGACTCTAAGCCCAAGGCTATAACTGTTATATGATCTACTGACCTTCATGTCCTAGTAACTGATTTTGACCTGGAAAATTGAGATAGAAACTGCAGAAGATCAGGTATTGATTAGTTCCCTTGAAAAGTTTTCTGTGCTGAGTGATGAAAATTGCTGGTGAAAGATGGCCTGGTACTACTATTATAACATTCATGTATTGTCTTCTATTCTGCTAGCTAATTTTATTCCAAGCAGGAGAAGGGAATATGGTTGGGAAAGAGGAGGGGGAGGGTAAGAAGATGATCATGAAGTTGAATCGGTTACTTAAAAAGTAAAGTGTAGATCTTAAACATTTAAGTTGTAAGTATATTTTTGCATTTAACAAAGGATGAGTTTGCATATGTTTTGGTGCAAAATCTGCATAATTGCATAGTTGTGTCTAAGAACTTGTTCCTCTTCTAGTAATTTTTTGGATATAGTGTTTCCTTTTCTATTTATGATGGGTTGAAATAGAGCGGAATAGATATAACGGATTGACATAGCTGACCTTAACTAGTTTGAGATTGAGGTGCTGTTAATTGGTTCATCGATTAAAATTGATTCCTCTTTAGTGTTAGGTGGCATTGGGAGGCTACATGAGTATATATAAAGAATAATGAGGTTATAAACTTCAACTTTAGTTCTAGATCAGCTAATTTATATGCAAATATTGTGGGTTGATAAATGATCTTTCACATAGTGCCTTGAAACCACATTTTGGTTTAGATGACTCTTTACCCCTATTATAAATCTTGGGATGAGCTTGTTTTAACTGTCTAGTTGGATTTTCATTTAGAAGACAGTGATTTTATGAGGATTGTGACTTTGGTTCCACAGTCTGTTGGTTTTACAGGTGTTGCTGGTATCATACTCGCTCTGCTGTGGTTCATTTCTTTTGGATTGGCTCTTGTAGTGCATTATTGCTGCGGATGGAAGATCAATATACGAGATGGAGAACGACATTTTTCAGAGAGAATTTGCCTGATCGTGCTTATCATCTTGACATGTGCTGCAGCGTAATAATCTAACCCTTGACTTGTTGCTTGCTGTATACATATGTTCTCTCATTTGAATTATCACGAGCCCATCCTTAAGGCTTGCTTTTCTTGATTAAATGGAAGGAACGCATCCAATTTCTTGATGGGTTAATTCTCTTCTGTACAAAAATAAACTTTTCTGATCTTGCAACGTTATCAACTTTAAATCGTAAACATCTTGCACTATGTTTTGATCATAAACTTAGGATATATCCTCTGCTACATTATCAATGTGTGGCTCTATGCACTTGCCTTACACAGGACTTGTAACTATTTGGAAGTTTTTGATTAAAATGATTCTTCTTTTTTGCCTTGGATTAGCGAAGGACATAAATCTTGCTCATTAGAAAAATTACTGATTCATGTTTCTTATTTAACTGACAGTATCGGTTGCATTCTTCTTTCTGTTGGACAAGATGATTTTCATGGTGAAGCATTGGACACTCTAAAATACGTTGTAAACCAGTCAGATTACACTGAACAGACATTGAGAAATGTAACACAATACCTGTTACTCGCAAAAACTGTAAATGTGGCCCAGATTTTCCTCCCTTCAGATGTAAAAGATGATATTGATCGCCTAAATGGAGACCTAACTTCTGCAGCAGATAACCTCAAGGAGAAAACAAATGAAAACTCAGGAAAGATACGAAGGGTTTTCAATGCTGTGTATGCCTCAAATTTAATTTGCTATTACTCTTCAGTGTTTGTTTTTGCTTCAACGTCAGATATTAATGTGCAAATGTCACTTTGCAGGCGGTCAGCTTTGATCACTGTTGCTGTCGTTATGCTTCTCATATCCATTCTGGGTCTTTGTACGTATTACTACACTGAGCTCTACTTTTAGTCTCAAACTTTCATGGCTTAAACATTAATTTTGAGACTGAAATCACATTTCTTGCAGGCCTCTCTATCCTTGGCCACCAACACACAATTCACATGTAAGCTTCTCTAGTCACTGCTAAAACAATTAGACTGTCCTTTTTTCTCAATACTTCCGTCATCTCACAATCCAATGTTCTGATGCAGATTTATCATTAGCGGATGGTTGCTGGTGGCATTTACATTCGTTCTCTATGGAGTTTTTGTCATTATTAACAAGTAAGACAATGTCTAATATTGAGTATTCATGTAGTACAGAAGCTTGTATTTTCCACTATGTTGTTCAGACTCTTTAAAAATGTTTGTCCATTGGATCCTTTAAAGTAGTATATATTTTAAGGATCCGACATGGGTCTAGCAACATTTTCGAAGGGTCTGAGCAACATGGATTTCCCATGCTTTAGTTTTCTACTCTTTTCCTGGTTCCTGGGGTCACAAAATGCTTTATTATGGTTTCGATAAGAATGTCAAGGCACAATAAGAATAGTTCCAAGATTTGAAGGAGTCACTGATTGATATGTTTCTTTTTTTCTTTTTCTTTTTTTGGTTCAAGTGCAATTTCAGACACTTGTATGGCCATGGGAGAGTGGGTGGACAATCCTCATGCTGAAAGTGCTCTTAGCAACATCCTTCCATGTGTTGACCCGAGAACTACAAACCAGACACTATTCAAGAGCAAACAAGTCACTGTTGATCTCGTAAATATTGTCAACGGATTTATAGACACATATGCAAATTCCAATCCATCTAATCATCTCAATTCAAATTACTATAATCAGTCGGGACCCATTATGCCACGTCTCTGCTATCCATATGACTCCCAATTGCAAGATCTGCCATGCCCGGCTGATCAAGTGTCTATGGCAAATTCTTCAACGGTAAGTGTTAATGTTTCTCTTCCCCCTCAGTCACACCCTGCTATGAAACATTTCCTCTTCTACGGTTGTTTTAGTTTATGTTCCTCAGACTCTTCAACAATGTCTCGCTTGCTGCATGTCTTATCCTCATAAAGTAGTATATTTCTGGAGGATCCAACACGGGTGTGGCAACATTTTTGGAGAGTCGGAGTAACATATGTTTTAGTTGGAATTTGACTACCGGTTCTATGTGCTAAAGATATTCGAGTCGTTTGTCAATGGACGTGAATCAGCGTGTTCTAAATATCTTGTTCAGAGGTTTCGGCATTCAATACTTGTAATCCAATTTAACTGATGTCACAATAATTTCCAGGTTTGGCCGAATTATACTTGCAGTGTATCTGAGGCTGGAATGTGTACTAGCATCGGTAGGCTGACACCCGACATGTACGAACAGCTAGTGGCAACGGTCAACATCAGCTATGCTCTTGAACATTATGTACCGCCACTGCTTAATCTCCAGAACTGCAATTTTGTCCGCGATACATTCAAGAACATCACGGCCAATCACTGCCCTCCATTGGAACACCATCTCCGAGTCGTTAACGCAGGGCTAGCCGTCATATCAGTTGGAGTCATGCTAAGCCTCGCGTTGTGGATAGTATATGCAAACCGCCCCCAAAGGGAGGAAGTGTTTGCGAAGCTCTCTTCGCGTATAAAAAGCAGCTGCAATGGCAAGAATGTTAGCTGCAGCAATAGTAACATTGATTTGTCATCAAGAGGCACAACTCCAACAATTGGAGTGTAGATATAATACTATAGAATTTCAGCATAGAAACAAGAGATTTATTTTGATCTCTTCATAAGCCTTCTGTTCAATATATGGGGCAAAGCACCATTTTGAGCAAAGGGATTTGTAGCCATTTTATTACCTATGTCTAATAGTGTATGTGTATAGGATTGTGTTTAATTCAAAGTGTTATCTTTTGGCATATTTCATGCTGTTCTTGTTAAATGAAAAAATAGTTACTGAACTTTAATCACGGTATAAATAGTGGAGTTAACAGTCTTTTTTTTTTTTGTTATATTAACGTAATTGAATTTTACCAACACAAGGGTCTTGTTATGGTGGAGTGATAAATACTCTTTCATCTTTAACCGGGAAGTCTTGGGTTTTGAATCCCTTTGGTACGGAGTCGCCTTTGTCAGGAGCGCTTTACCCTCCAATATGGGACTTCTAGGCGCGAATCTGAATTTAATCAAATTTTTATATAAATACCGACACGGGTGGAAAAAAAAATGTACTTGAACTTTATTGTTATAATCGTAAAGTCACTAAACTAATAGGTAGGCTTTTAATGCAATGCAAGTTTAAAGACCAACTAGTCCATTCTGCCCCTTTTTTTATTGGTACACCTTGGTTTTTTTTCCCTTTTTCGTTTTTTCACTTGGTGTTTCATATCTTTATTAGAGTTTGATTAAATTTAAATTTAGATTGGGAAGTCTCATATTTGAGAATAAAGCATTTTCTAATACAGATAAAAGATAACTCCATATTTAAAGTTCGAATTCGAGAGCTTTATAATTAAAGATAAAGTGTGTTAATTCATGATTAATTAACTCATTTCTTAATCTATGATGTATTACTAGCGGAGAGAGTATAAATTACAATTCTTTTCCATATTAATATATCCGCAAAAAAAATACATTTTAAAATATCGATTAAAGATTCATGTATACTAGTCTTTTTTGGAAACGAAAAGATCATTAAATGTCATACATGCAATTTCACACATTACAATAAGACTTTAGAGGAAGAACTCAAAAAGTCATTCTTGATTCAAGAAAAAAAAAAAAATTAAAAAAACATTTACTTAAAAGTAGAAATTAAAGCATTAAATTTCTCTGCTATATATAAGGACCATTAGTATTAGTACAATAATATTAACAAACAAATACCAGGCAAAAAAAAAAACATAATGTTTTGGTGTAGTCTAGTTCCATTTTGTATTGTTGCCATTGCTGTTGTAGTCACTATTACTGTTGTGGTTAATGTGCAACATGTTCACTATCATTATTATAACAACAATGATGATGGTGAATCAAAAGAAGATTAGATCTGGAGCCTAACCCGATCTCTTAAAATTGGCGCGAAGTTTCTCTTATTAAATATTTTTATTGTGTGATGTTTATGTTACACTTAGACACCTCATGTATAGTCTCGCTTTGTCATTTTGACACTTAAGGGGCCAACGAAAGGCATTTGCAACTAAATTTTATGATTTTTAATGAAGTTAATTATTTTTAAGTACTGCATTTATGGGGTTTTGGAAATGCATTTCTCTATTTTTCTCTTCTCTAGTTATCTTATTTTGATGGTGTTTGTCCTAGCTTGAATTTTGAATTTATGTTATATTTATCGATTACTAATTAATGTTTATTTAAGTTATTTGCTTGTAATTAATTATCGACGTAAAAGTTTGATGACGTTAATTAGTATTTTTTTTATAACTGATACGTGTATTGTTGAGATTCCAATTGATCATTGTGGATATTTTTTGCTTACTCTATCCATGTTATTCATTTTTAAACTGTTGAATTTATTACATTCAAAAAATGATATTCTATAAGAAAATTGACATTTTACTTATTTTTTTCTTAAAAAATATGTGATTAAACAAATAAAAACATACAATTAATTTTTTTCATTTGCATTTTTCATACTATTGACTTGTGATAAAAATAAGTCGATGATCACAAGCATCAAGTATTTAGACATCTTGTCATTAGGAAGTTAAATATACCTGAAGTGGATGGAGAAAGAAGGAGCTAAATAGCCATCCAAAGGAAACAGGGGAGGGAGGACATGATTATTCAAATTCAAAAATTGTCAAACCTTTGTTTCTCTTTGTTTTGTTGAATTAAAATCAACAAACATTTGTTTTGCCTCCCTCCCTTTTATATAGGTGTTACACTGTACCAATAAGTCACTGTTTGTTTGGCGTTGGGAAAATTAGTTAATTCACTCTACTGCAATTTAACCGCCAAAAAATGATTTTCACCAACTGACAAATATATGTATTTTTTTTACCATACTATCACTACCAATAATAATCCTCACCAATCAACTTTTCGTTTATTTACTTTCTTTTTTCTTTTTTTTCTTTTTAAACAAATTTATCACTAGCCAGTGTCTAGCGGTCTTTTATTAAACATAAAAAATATCAATAGTTTATTTACTTTTTTTCATTTTTGAGATACAAAATTATTTCTTTCATTTTATTGAAAAAGCTATATTTTTATGGTCTTAAACTAGAGATATATTTATACCAAAATATTTTTAAACTTGTGATCTTAAACATGTCATGTGGAAGTTAAATTTAAAAATTGATAAAAAAGAAAGAAACATTTTCTAATGTTTGGAAACGATCTAAAAAAGATAAATAAAATGAAAGACACAATATTTTTATTTATTTATTAAAAAGATATAATAATTCTAATAATAATAAAAAGAAAATAGGCCCTCAAATTTTTGTGTGGTGGGTCTTACAGATGCCTCATTTTTAAAGGCATTGAGTCGCCCTGTCATTAATTTTAGTCATTTTTTTATTATATTTTTTAAAATATTGTATTTATTATATTCAAAGGTGTTATAGTAAAATTAGTCTTCTATTTATAATTTGTTAAGAAGTGTGTAAAGTCAATCGTGGACAAATATCAAAAAAATAACTTCACATACTTTTGGCTTATTAAAATCATAATATATGATGTGAAAAAAATAATCAGACAATCCTTCACCTATAGAAAAACAATAGTATAATTATTTAATCCCTTTCTAAACTTTTTGAAAACTTAAGAAATAAACATTTGAAAGAAACCTTTGGGCTAAAACCACACTATTATGTTTTGTGTACTTATAATGGTTAGTGACTTATTATGATGTTGTATATGTATTGAATTGTTGTTCTTGGATTTTTTTTTATAATTTTAGTATTGGGATGCAAAACATAATGAGATATGTGTGAGGTTGAGCTAGGTACAAAATTTATTTATTTACAAATACTTCACTTCTAAAATCAACTTTTATGTGATTTAGCCTTCTTTTGTTATATTTGTAGTATCTAAATTACTGCACATCATTCTTAGATTAAATAATTTTGATCTATGTTCATAATAATTGTTGATGGTTGAGAATGATTAAGCAATCTTCACTTATAAGTATTAAATTACCTAATGGATAAATTTAATTATGGGCTCAAATAACTAATAAGATCATTCAATACGGACAATATCCAAAGTATTTGCGATGGATTATGAGAATCTATGTGACGAAGGTCGATTTGAAGTGGAAGACTTGAAATGTATTTATTTGAATCTGTTCAACATGCATAATTGTTAAATTTGAAGATCTATTTAGTTTTTTTACCACTCAAATCTGCGTAGAGATTCATTATACATACAAAGTATTTTGTATTTATTTTAATTATGTGATAGTATTTGATAATTGAGAAGAAATTTCAACCAACGAACTAATTTTTCAAATTTTATTCCCTAACTAGACATTTAGTTTTCTTTTTGCAAGGCTCTAAATTGATCTATTTTAACCTTTTTACTCCATATTGTAGGGTGATTTTTTAAAGATAATGAAAATTTTGATTTTTGTTACTATTTGTTAAAATATAAAATATTGGACCCGAGTCATGCCCATCTAGTTATCTACTATAGTCTATAAAACAAGTGTTGCTTTATTACTATCTTGAAAACAAACTTAATTAAGCCTCGTGTTGTGGAT
Source organism: Solanum piurae (assembly GCA_029582685.1). Taxonomy (NCBI): domain Eukaryota; kingdom Viridiplantae; phylum Streptophyta; class Magnoliopsida; order Solanales; family Solanaceae; genus Solanum; species Solanum piurae. The sequence continues at coordinate 17,136 of JAJOOO010018510.1, read as the reverse complement.
AGTATATGCAAACCGCCCCCAAAGGGTTGGAAACGTTTACTGTTCTTGTTAAATTAAAAAATAACGGCTAATTTCACGTATGGTTACTGAACTTTATTCATTGTATAGATAGTGGTGTTAAAACTTCTTTTTGTTATATTAACGTAATTGAACTTTACCAACAAGAGTTATGATAAAGTGATAAGTACTCTTTCATCCTTAACCAAGAGGTTTCGGGTTCGAATCCCTTTGGTACAGAGTCGCCTTTTTAGGAACGCTTTGCTCTCCAATGTGGGACATTTCGATGTAAATATGAATTTAATCGAATATCAATGCAGATACCGGACATCGGGTGAAAAGAAAAACGCAATTGAACTTTATTGTTATAATCGTAGTCACTAAACTGATAGGTAGACTTTATATGCAATGCAAGTTTAAAGACCAATTAGGCCATTCTGCCCCTTTTAATTATTGGTACACCTTGGTTTGTTTCTCACTTAGTGTTTGATATCTCTATTGGAGTTTGATTAAATTTAAATTTATGTTGGAGAGTCTTATATTTGAGAATAAAGAATTTTCTAATACAAACAAAAGAGAACTTCAATTTGAATTTGAAAACTTTATAATTGAAGATAAAGTGTGTTACTTCATGACTAATTAACTCATTTCTTGATCTACTATGATGTATTACTATCGGAGAGTATAAGTTACAACTCTTTTCCATATTACTATTAATACACCCGAAAAAAAATTCATTTTAAAATATCAGTCAAAATTCATGGATACTAATTTTTTTTGGGAAACGAAAAGATGATTAAATGCCATACATTCAATTTCACACATTATAATAACACTTTGGAGGAAGAATTCAAAAAGTCGTTCTTGATTCAAGAAAAATTTAAAAAACAAAATATTAACTTAAAAGTAGACATTAAAGCATTAAGTTTATCTGCTTTATATAAGGGCCATTAGGTTTAGTACAATTTACACAACAACAAATAATATATAGAGCAACAAACAAATACTCCCTCCGTTTCAAAAAGTGTGACATGGTTTGACTTGACACAGAATTTTAGAAAATAAAGAAAACTTTTGAATCTTGTGGTCCTAAATTAAAGTTATGTCAAATGTACTAAATTGCCCTTCAATCTTGTAGTTTTAAACATGCCACATGAAAAGCTGAAATTAAAATGTTACCAAAAAAGGAAAGAGGTCATTCTTTTTGAAACGGAGGGAATAATACATTATTTTTTCCCCTTTATATTGAAGCAAAAAATAAAAATAATAACATAATGTTTTGGTGTAGTCTAATTTCATTTGGTATTGTTGTCATAGCTATTGTAGTCACTATTACTGTTGTGGTTGATGTAGAGCATGCTCACTATCATTGTTATATTAACAATAATGATAGTGTCAAAGGGAGATTAAATTCGGGCTAACTCATTAGTGATCTCTTAAAATTTGTACGAAGTATCACTTAGATATTTGTATTGGGTAATGTTCATTTTAAACAATTTGTGTAGGGTCTGTTGTGTCATTTTGACACTTTAGAGGCCACTAATGAATATTTTGTAACTCAATTTTGTGATTTTTAATGAAGTTTACTTATTTTAAGTATTGCAGATGTGGCTTTTTGGTAATGCATTTCTCTATTTTCTATTTTTTTTTTCCTCTTATTTTGATGGTGTTTGTCCTTGTTTGAATTTTGAATTTATGTTATATACATCAATTACTAGTTAATATTTATTTAAGGTATTTGCTTGTAATTACTTATTGACGTAAAGTTTGATGATGTAAATTAGTAAATTTTTTTAATTTTTTTTACAATTGATACGTATTGTTGAGATTCCAATTGATCATTGTCGATATTTTTTGCTTCCTCCATCCATCGTTATCATTTTTAAAATGTTGAATTTATCATAATCAGAAAATGATATTCTATAACAAAATTGACATTTTATTTATCTTAAAAATATGCAATTAAACAAATAAAAATATACAATTAATTCCTTTTCGTTTGCATTTTTCATATTATTGACTTGGGATAAAAATAAGTCGATAATCAAAAGTGCTAAGTATTTAGATACCTTGTCATTCGAACAATGAATGCACTATAAACAATCTGACTTGGGATTATTAGCCTTTCGAAAATAACCTATACACTTTGATAATCCTCCTTTTAATAATAACCAGAAGAAAAGTCCAATCAATACCATATAATATATTCCAAAAACAAATCTTAATTAAGTCGGAACACTATTATTTTACTATCTAGATTTTTTTTCTTTCTCAGTAGATGTAATATACCATTTGGGATCACTAATTTTAGAATCAACAATATCAAACATACGTCCCAATATTATTCATAAGCAGTCTAAAAATTAGAGTTGATGTACGCATATTTTACCTCTACGAGGAAGAGAGACAATAATAGATTCAAGAATATAATTTTTTAAAGAATAATTACTTTTAGAAATCATGATAAATACTTAATTTAAAACAAATAGAGTAACAATGCTACTCAGACTAAAATTCAAAATAAGAAAAAACAATTAATTTTGTGTTAAATTTTTAAAATGATAAATAATTTGAAATGACTATTTTAACAAAAATTAAGACAAATAATTTGAATGGGAAAGAGCATTAATCTTTCTTGTCACTAATCAAAATTTGGGAAACGACAAGATGTTTAAATGTCAATTTACTTGGGAAATTGTAATTTTGCATGTATTAATAAGCGTGCATGCATGCAATTTCACACATTATAATAAAACTTTATTGAAAAAACTCAAAAGTCATTCTTGATTAAAGCAAAAACATTAATGGAAAAAAATTAAAAATTAAAGAACTATTCACATAATGTTTTTGCTATATAAAGGGCCATTAGTAACACTATCAAAATATTTGTGTGTTTTCAATTCTTTAAGAAAAAATGTTTTGTTTTAGTTTTATTCCTAGTTTTGTTTTTGCATTTGTCAAAATTACAATCACTTTTGTATTTCATATTAATATTTTCTGTCATTAGATATAGGTTCAAGTCAATGGCAGAATTTGGCATTTCAATCTCTAGAATGATATGTATGGCTATGTAACGTTTTTGTTTATTTTTGAGTATTTGTATAACTCAATATTTATTCATCTGATTTATGATATAAAGAAATAATACATGAATTAGTTCAAGATTATATACATTCTTGGTTATTAGTAATAGTCATTTCAGACTTTTGAGATGTTTTATGTGACAATTTATGTATATACATACGTGATGTTTTAGATATATAAATAATGAATTTTCTTTATCATTGCATTGAATACTTTATGGGTGACACTTTTAATTATAAGCACCTTATCTACAGTTGAAAAATCATATTTTTAGCGGCACCTCGCCCAACTAAGCAAAAATCTATTTTCAAGCCAACATGCTTGGCGTATTTATTATTAACATGAGCCTTATTGGCTCATATATATGCATCTTCATTTCTTATTTTCTTCTCCAAAGTGCGTCTAAAGAGGTCTCAAGTTATGTGCTTAAGCACATGTATTTATTTTTGTTAGTTTTTTAACAGTAGTTAACAAAAAGAATGTTTAACTATGTTATGGGATAGTTGAAGAATGTTTTTTGTACTTTTAACCTTATCAACAGTTGAAAAATTATATTTCTAGCGGCACCAAGCCCAACTAAGCAAAAATCTATTTTCAAGCCAACATGCTTGGCGTATTTATTATTAACATGAGCCTTATTGGCTCATATATATGCATCTACATTTCTTATTTTCTTCTCCAAATTGCGTCTAAAGAGGTCTCAAGTTATGTGCTTAAGCACATGTATTTATTTTTGTTAGTTTTTTAACAGTAGTTAACAAAAAGGATGTTTAGGTATGTTATGGGATAGTTGAAGGATGTTTTTTGTACTTTTAAGTATACTATAAGAATGTTTTTATTATTATATCAAAGTCAGGACCATTTCAATTTCGTTGATTCCACTGTTGGGCCCTTGGTATTATATTGTGCACGCTTTAGATGGGTGGTCAGGCTGTCTTGTGTAGTCCACGCTCTGTATCGGTGTTGGAGTCCCACATTGTTTGTGGGATGGGAACATGGACTACATATATGTTACTGAACAATTCTTCCCTCGTGACCTTGCTCTGGGGTTGAGTTAGGTCCAAAATCCATATTTTTAATAATTTCTTTAGTTATTTTCAATAAAAACTTTTGCAACAAAAATGATTTTTTATGATGTAATTTATTATTAATAGAAGTGAAAATGTGAAATATGTTTTTCTTGAACCATATAAAAATAATCTCTTTTCAATAAGATTTCTTTTTGGCAAGAAGAATTGCTCATAGAAATCATGTTGATCTATTCTTGCACATCTATATGACACGCCAGTAGATGTCGAAGCCCCTTACCTTTTACAGCTCAAAGACTGCATATAATCATCATACATGATTCAACTTCTATAGCTTGTCTGATAATCGTTTCTACACTTTTATATTGCCTAGTCATATTTCGAATAAGTACGCTAAGGTAACTAACGGTGCTACCTTCTGTTGTGCCACTTCTAATGGTTGGTTGGTTCTTGTTGTTAGACTCAACTATAATCTCGACATGTTTCTTTTTTATCTTATTTCAGATAAATATGTCGGTTGTGCCGGTCTGTCCGGTTTCAGCCTATTAAGGCATGCTCGGTAGCAGCCCAGAACCGACAGCCGGCCCTTTATAATAATGGGGTGGACCATTCCGGATATTATTTATCCACGGGCTTTTAAGAGATCGGTATGCAGCCCACTGGTGCATCAGCTCGGTAACAAGATTTTTATTTATTTAATTGGGTTAGACGTATAGCCATTAGGCGAACGACCACTTTCTGAAAAAATGACCAAATTGACATTATTTTTAAAAATAATAATTAATATACAATTTTTTTTAATTAAATATCAACACGTTTCTTTATTTTTCTTACATCAAATCTTATATTAAGTAGTATATTGTGTATATATTAGAAGTGTGTATTTTTTTAAAATAAATATCAACACGTTTCTTTATTTTTCTTACATCAAATCTTACATTAAGTATTATATTGTGTGTATATAATATGATAAAAGTTTGCTAAATAATAGATAATATATTTTGTATATATTAGAAGTATACATATAATATAGACAAAATGATCTAATGGACCTTTGTACTTATATATGTTTGTATTGTAGATTTTTCTACTTAACTCTTTACCAACTAAACCCTTAAACTTAATCAAAAGATGATTTTTAAACCTCTTCTTTCATTCATGTGTGTAACTCACTCTCTCTTAAATAGATGACATGTCTAATTCATGTCACATAAATTAATAACACGTCATAGTTATATTCATTAATTATTTAAAAAAAATATTAATCAAAATATTAAATAAAAGATAAAATAATTTAAAATATTTTTTTAAAGTAAATTTTTATTTCTCTCACCTTCCTCCAACTTCCGACTACCTCTCCCGACCAACAACCACCATCACCACCACCACCTACACCCTTATAGTCTCTTTTTCTTCCATCTAGACTTGTCTTTATACCAAAAAAAAAAAAGGATTTCTTCCATTTAAATTTGTCTTCATATAAAAAAAGAGGGACATTAAAAATGAAAGTCTTAAAAAAAAATCATGAATATTAAATTAGATCTAAATTAATCCTCCTTTGTTTCCTTTTCTTTTCCTTCCTTTGCATGCCTTTAGTATTTGAAAATTTTACACTTTAATAGTGGCATTTGGTGAGACTAAAATGGTAATTTAAAAAATGAAAAAAAAAGAATTGGGTCTACTTACGGGGTGGGGGTGACTGAAAAAGGACGTTAAGGCAAAGATGGGGTGGGTATAGCTGAAGTCTAAAAGAGGGGGTTGGAGCGAATATGGAGTTGGGGATGGCTGAAAAAGGGGTTAGGGCGAATATGGGGTAGGGATGGCTGAAGAAGGTGAGGTGAGGGGAAGAATTATTACAAAATTAAATAGATAACAACACATTATATCGATAATTGACTCAAACTTTTGAATTAATAATTAATAAACTGAATTTTTTTTTTAAAAAAAACCCGGCCCAGCCCGACCCCTTATTAAAATTTGACCCTGACAAAATACTCTTATCGGGCACAGGCCAGATGTTTTCACCCTAGTTTACTGTTCAGCCTGAGATCGGTCCGACCCATTAATAGAGTTGCAGGTACTTTGTTACAGAAATGAAGACATACAAATTGGGGAATTCCAGTTTCGATAATCGTGAAGTGGAAAAAAAAATAAAAAAAATGAAGAAATACGAAACAGTCGTGATTAGAAGGGCGGAAAAACAAAATCAGTTAAGTGAATAATGTTTGGAGAAATACAAACAGAATAACACTAAAGCTATAATCATAGCCAACAACAAGGAATACAAGATGATAGTGTTTCTTCTTATTGTTGATTGACTTAGCATGATTCTTCCAAATGGACTTGTGTTTCCATACTTGCAAGTTAACTCTTTCTCGGTATTGATTATTGTTTAGCTTCTTTCTCCCCATATATTTCTACTATTAAACATTTGTTTATCTTTGTTTAGAATTAGAATGAACATAGTGTTTGCTTTGTCTTCCTTTATATAAGGGAAACATTCATCATACTCTCAGAATTTTTAGTAAATACTACAATCCAAAATGCATGCCTTGCTAGGAGAAACTTCAGCGTCTTCCATCAAACCTGTATCACCAATATATAACAAAAGAAATCAAAAAAAAAATCCTCAAAACCAAATTAAAAATTGAAAGAGAATGTAAATTATACCTCAAAATTAGCATAGTCAAATTGAACTGGATGGAGAAAATAGGGGAGAAATTAGCATCAAATATTGAAGTTCATATGAAACAGTGGATGACATAAGAAATATCTTATCCAAAATCAGAAGAGATATAAAGGACATAAGAAATGTCCTCTAAAGCTTTAGAGTAGCTTGCAAATTTCAATTCTGGTGGTCGGAAAGTAGAGAAAAAGCCAATAACAACGAAGAAAAATTAAACAACAACAATCATGGTTGAAGCACTTAGCCTAACATTTCCATTTGGACGACGCGGGTCTTTTTGCTGGCGAGTAAGCCTCCTCTCCACACTGTTTAAGTTATTCCTCTTCATCCTTTATAAAGGTAACAAAAAAGGGACCTATGCCTCCCTCGCGCAAAAAAATATCCTCGAGTATTTCGATTAGTATATGCCCCTTTTCTGACAAAATACTCTGTGACCACAGGTCTACTATACTATTAGGATAGGTAATCATTATACCCCAATGCATGCAAACTGCAATGCTCTTGGCTTTTTTATTTTAATGCTTTTTTTTATATATTTAAATACGATCTTCTTTTTTTTATAGTAAGTTAGATTCTCCATTAAAATTAATGTAGTTACTTTATTGTTTGTTATTTCAAAGTTAGTAACTTTGTCGGTGTGAGCTTGCTTACATATATTGCTTACCTAATCGCTCAATCACTAATTTATTAATATGATAGATATAACATCGATAATTATTAGACTCGTATATTTCAATATTTTGGATCATAATTATCATTATGTTCGCTATGTTGAGATAGTGTATCTATTTTTAAGGAATATATTGCTTACCTGATATATTAAGTCAATAATCATCAGACTCATATATTTCAACATTTGGATCAGTATATAGTATCTCTCACTTCAAAGAGAAACAGAATCATGCAAGCAGTCTATAGTAACTCTCACTTCCAGATGATGAATTGACTCATGCAAGCTATAGTAACCCTCACTTTCAAATGATGAATTGATCTCACTTCCAGATGATGAACTGACCTATCTAGTTCCTTAGTTTTATAGTTTTCTGGTTCATTGGCTACATGAATGAAGCCAAGTTTTTGTTCTTTCTGAGTTTGGATAGCTTCATCAATCGTTGTTTCTGACATGTCTTTTGATATGTAGCTTGCATCATCGTTTCCACTTTGTAGGGATTCACAGTTTATCCCTTTATTATTCTTTTCCTTCTCGATGTAATTGTAGCCGATTTGATTGTTCATCAGACAAGTAATAGCATTTGCAGATGAGATTTCTTTAAAGTCAAGCTAGTTCTTTTTGCTTTCACCGTTTGCATTCATGTTCAGAATCATTTGAATTTTGATTGAATTTTTTTGCAGAGACCCGATACACATTCAACTTTTCACTTATGATTATAAGTATATTTAGTTACTCCATGATATAAGTGTATTTATATAATACAATGTAACTATTTTATTATTTAGATAGTATATTGTCATAAATAGTTGTAATTATTATAAAATTAAATAGTTAACAATACACTATATTTATATTTGACTTAAGCTTTTTAATTAATAATTAATAAATTGAAATAAAAAAAATAAAACAACTCGGCCCGGTCCGACCCTTTATAAATCAAAAATATTTTTTTGTTCAAGACGAACATGACGATAATTATGATCCAAAATATTGAAGTATACAAGCCTGATGATTATCGTTTTCATATCTATCATACTAGTAAATTAGTGATTGGGCGATCAGGTAAGCAATGTATTCCTTAAAACAGATCAACTATCTCAACATAGCAAACATGACAATAATTATGATCCAAAATATTGAAATATAAAAGCATATGATTATTGATTTTATATCTATTATACTAGTAATTAATGATTGAACTATTAGGTAAGCAATGTAGGCAAGCTCACATCGACAAAATTATTAACTTTGAAATAACAAATAATAAAGCAACTACATTAATTTTAATGGAGAATCTAACTTAGTGTAAAAAAAATACCAAAAAGGGTCATATTTAAATATAATTAAATCTAACTTTGGAAGACAAAATAATTTCTTTAATATAAGTAAAAAAAACAAAAGATTAATGTACAGTGAAGAACAAATATATATATAAAAAAGCATTAAAATAAAAATGCCAAGAGCATTGCAATTTGCATACATTGGGGTTCATCCGTATAATGATTACCTAATAGTAAACCTGTGTCACATAGGCCGCCGCGGAGCATTTCTTCAGATTTTTTTTCACTATATCGTCTAAATATTGATTAATTTTAAGTTATTAAGTTATAGGATGGAAGGTTAGAAAATGTTCATATGTTTTTAAGGAATGGTAGTACCTTACTATTGATGAAACCTCTAAGACTCATACATTAGAAGATTCCCTTTACAAAATTTTACGATCCAGGAGATATCTTATCCTTCTTGATGACGTATGAAATCGCAGGGTGTGGAATGATTTAAAGCTTTACTTCTGTAATAGCAATAATGGAAGTAGATTTCTTCTTACCACAAGAAAGCAAGATGTTGGCTACTATGTTGAATCAGTTAGTAAATATTATCATCTTCGCTTGTTGACCTATGAAGAAAGTTGGGAGCAATTAAAAATAAAAGTGTTTGGCAATGAAAATTGCTCTCCTCTCCTTGAATATGTTGGGTAAGAAATAACAAGACAATGTGGAGGTCTGCCTCTGTCAATTGTTTTGGTGGCTGGTATTCTGTCAAAGATAGAGAAAACAGAAGAATGTTGGAGTCGAGTGACTAAGGATTTAGGTTCCTACATTGCCAGTGACGCAAAGGCTATTATTGAACCAAGTTATCAGCATTTGCCCTATTATCTAAAGCCTTGCTTTCTATATTTTGGAACATTTTTAGAGTATGAGGAAATTAATGTTTCAAAGTTAACATGGCAGTGGATTGGAGAAGGCTTTGTTAACGATCTTGAGGAAGAGTTTGCAGGACATAGCGGAAGGTTATTTGGATATTCTTATAAAAAGAAACCTAGTGATGAATGCTAAGAGGAGTTCTGATGGTAAGGTCAAAGCATGTCGCGTTCATGATCTATTGCTTGATTTCTGCAAAAAAAAAAGCAGCGGAAGAGCACTTTTTATCATGGACAAAATGGTAAGAGATTAATTAATAGTGCTTTATTTGTTCAATCAATCAAGTATTTAAATTGTATTTGAAAATGAATTTATGATATATTATACTAATTGAAACATACACAACAGCATGGACCAAAACAACAAATCTTTGTCAGCTACATCCTCTCAGAAAAAGCTCGCTCAACGTCGTGTAGTCTTCATTGAAGAGGAGAATCTTGTAGAATGGAGTTCGTCTCGTTGTCTTGTTGACTTTGTATTTCTCAGAAGAATAGAGTTTCTTAAAGTGTTGAATTTGGAGTCCACTATTATCAATTCGTTCCCAACGGTGCTAGTTTACCTGAGGTATTTTGCTGCACAAACTGATAAGGATTCAATTACATCGCTCATTGCCAATCTTTGGAACCTTGAAACGTTGATACTCAAGCCAACAAAAGGAAAGTTGAAACTACCTGTTACAATGTGGAGGATGGTTATATTGAGACATTTGTGCATCGATAATGCTTATTTCACTTTAAATGGTGCAGAATGATTACTTGAGAAGTTGGAAGGTCTTTCCACTCCATGTTCTTTATGTGCAAGGGATGTGGAACTGCTATCGAAAAAAACACCAAATCTTCGGAAACTGAGATGCTCATTTGTGGATTTTAGACATGAATTATTCCCTAGATTGGATTTCCTAAAACGACTTGAGACGCTTGAGATTCATTTAGCGGCAAATTCAATGGTAGGTGGTCCATACAACTTCCCACGTCAAGTCTTAGAAATTTGACACTAACCAACTTTTTCCTAGGCAGTTGTCATGAATCCAACATTTCAATGCTTCCCAACCTATGCGTACTGAAACTGGTATTAATTTTCTTTGACAATGACGAATGGGACGTGAGAGATGGCGGGTTCTTTAGACTCATGGTATTGAAGCTAGTAAACTGTGAATTTTTTTATGAATGGAAATCCTATGCTTGGATATTTGGTTTTGCATGAATGTCCATATCTAACCTTAAAAACAGATGAACATTTTCTAACCTTCCATCCTATAACTTAATAACTTAAAATTAATCAATTTTAAGACGATATAGTGAAAACAATTCTGACAAAATGCTCCGCAGCGGCCTATGTGACACAGGTTTACTATTAGGTAATCATTATACGGATGAACCCCATTGCATGCAAATTGCAATGCTCTTGGCATTTTTATTTTAATGTTTTTTTTTTATATATTTGTTCTTCACTGTACATTAATATTTTGTTTCTTTACATACATTAAGGAAACTATTTTGTCTTTCAAAGTTAGATTTAATTATATTTAAATACGACCCTTTTTGGTATTTTTTTTTAACACTTAGTTAGATTCTCCATTAAAATTAATGTAGTTGCTTTATTATTTGTTATTTCAAAGTTAGTAATTTTGTCGAGCTTGGCTACATTGCTTACTTGATCGCTCAATCATTAATTTACTAGTATAATAGATATAAAATCAATAATCATAGGCTCGTATATTTCAATATTTTGGATCATAACTATCGTCATGTTCACTATGTTGAGATAGTTGATCTGTTTTTAAGAAATACATTGCTTACCTGATCGCTCAATCACTAATTTACTAGTATGATAGATATGAAGAAGATAATCATCAGGCTTTTATATTTCAACATTTTGGATCATAATAATCGTCATGTTTGTCTTGAACAAAAAAATATTTTTGATTTATAAAGGGTCGGACCGAGTCGAGTTGTTTTATTTTTTTTATTTCAGTTTATTAATTATTAATTCAAAAGTTTAAGTCAATTATCAATATAGTGTATTGTTATTATTTAATTTTATAATAATTATAACTATTTATGACAATATACTATCTAAATAATAAAATAGTTACATTGTATTATATAAATCAAAGCCAACTTAGACCTAACTTTTCATGAATAGTTTAATTGCAAAGTCGTGGTTGAAACCACAATGGTGAATTAGGGAATGGTTATTTGATCGTTTCTTCTTGCATACAATAAACACCTGATTGACGATAAAGAACTAGAGATTTCCTGTAGAGAACATCAAGCACATCTGCAATAAAATAGATGAAATTTGCTAGGCATCCGTTGTCACTTCTAGCAGAAATTGAGAAGGAATTACTATTTGGCGACACAAATAATGCTTGATCATCCAAACTAGTAATAGATTCAAAGTATGTGTTTGGATAGCTTCATCTACCGCTCTTATACGTACTAAAAAATAATGTACAAATATATGTTAATATTGCATGCGAACCCACATCAAACTAAGGTTGGTAGCGCAGTGGTAAGCGCGGACAATTTTGAGTCTATGGTTGGGGGTTCGAGCCCCACTGGTAACAATTTAGTTTTTTGAATTTTTTTATTTTGGATTAAAATTGTGCTTTGTGCCTATCTTTTACCCTCCTTTAATTCAATTTTTCCTATATAGATTTTTAAATAGACAATTGTAAGTAACAAAAATATAGTGTCATACTCTAAAACAACATCTCACTAAATAATACTTAGTAACCAGAAAAATAGTTACACATACCAGAATTGAACACATAGAACGCCACGTAGGACACAAAATTGTCATGTAGGGTGCCATGTAGGACGAATGTGTGTATTTGTTCAATTTTTATACAAGTTTAAGTGTTTACTTGTGTATATTCAAAGTTAAAGGTCATAATTGTCAACTGACGCCAAGTTAATGGTCATGTTTATGTATTATGCCTTAATTTTATATTGAGAAGGTGAATTGATATTTGTTCACCTTTAGTGTTTTCTGCAGATCATGGTAAAGATTTAAAGAAAATTGTTCATGAATGAAGTGTTGGTGATCTCGAAATTAAAGTCCAACATAGAAACCTTGTTAGACTATGTGGATGTTGTGTCGATAATATTGATTTGCCAAAGAAAAGCTTAGATGTGTTTCTCTTTGGTTACTTAATTCTCATCTGCACTACTTAGTTACTCCACATCTATGTTGCTCCGACTCTTCAATAATGTTAGATGGATATATGCGTATTAGATCGATCCTCCAAAAGTATTGAATCCTACATGACTACATCACCATTTTGAGCAACATTGCTCTACATTTCTTGTGTTGAGATTTTCTCCTTCAATTAATGTCAAAAGGAATCAGTCCGGACCGACTCTTTTAGGTGCGAGGTGTGATCAACCACGAAAAGTCAATAATAATCTGCACACATACTTCACTTCTAGATTCAACTTTTATACATATACAAAGCATTTGCATTTATCTTAATTAAGTGATAGTATCTGATAATTGAGAAGGAATTTCAACCAACGAACTACTTTTCCGAATTTTATTCATTATAATAGTTTTCTTTTTGCAAGGCTCTAAATTGATCTATTTTGGTCCTTTTACTCCATATTGTAGGGTGGATTTTTAATGATGTGGAATTTTTTTATTTTTGTTACTATTTATTAAAATGTAAAATATTGTGTTTGATTTCGGTTACTATTTGTTAAAATGTAAAATATTATTACTATTTTTTTAAATGTAAAATATTGAGTTTGATTTCAATTTCTATTTTGTCAAAATGTTAAATATTCGACTGGTGACATGCCCCTCTAGTTACCTTCTATAGTCTATATTTATTAATTAGTATCTTGAAAACAATTATTACTATCTTGAAAACAAACTTAATTAACAAGTAGAGTCAATCACATATTTTGATGACACTATTATTATATATAGGGAAAATGCGAAAATGCATAAGTACCCCCCTAGCCTATATCCGAAATTCCTGAGACACACCTAACCTTTACTAAGGTCCTATTACCCCCTAAACTTATTTTTTAATTAACTTTCTACCCCTTTTCGGCCTACGTGGCACTATTCTTGAAAAAAAGTCAACACGCGCTGGGCCCACAAGATAGTGCCACGTAGGCTGAAAAGGGGTAAAAAATTATATATAAAATAAGTTCAGGGGTAATGAGACCTTAGTAAAGGTTAGATGTGTCTCAGGGATTTCGGATATAGGCTGGGCGGGTACTTATGCATTTTCCCTTATAAATATAGAAAAAGAACAAGAAAACACACTAATAAATATAGAGAAAAATCAAAGCTTAATTGGACTTAACTTAAAAGAACAAGAAAACACAGTAATATAAATAAGTTTTTATAAGACAATGGATCGGAGAAAAATCAAAGCCAACTTGGACCTAACTTTTCATGAATAGTTTAATTGCAAGTCGTGGTTGAAACCACAATGGTGGATTAGGGAATGGCCGTTTGATCGTTTCTTCTTACATACAATAAACACTTGATTGACGATAAAGAACTAGAGATTTCCTGTAGAGAACATCAAGCACATCTGCAGTAAAATAGATGAAATTTGCTAGGCATCCGTTGTCAGAAATTGAGAAGGAATTACTATTTGGCGACACAAATAGTGCTTGATCATCTAAACTAGTAATAGATTCAAAGTCTGTATTTGCTTTATAGGTACCTTCATATCGCTCGATCACTAATTTACTAGTATGATAGATACTTAGATAATAATCATCATCACGTTCGTATATTTGATGAACATTTGGATCATAATCATCGTCATGTTCGCTATGTTGAGATAGTGGATTTGTTTTGTTCCAAATAATAAGCAACTCTCCCGTGATTGACTTAGCCAAATGTACATATTTTAGGCCAGAATTAACAATATAAAACAACTCGTTATCAAAAGGACGAATATGAAGAGCGATGTTGTACTTCATTATATTGATTATTTCATCTTCACTTCACAACAATCGGTCTTGAGAACAACAACATGATTGATCTCGTCACCAATTCGCTTGTCAAAGACTACATCGCCCAAATAAGTGTCAAGATCGTCATTGTGATTTGAAACAAGAGTGTACAACACATCATTGTGAAATAACATGCTTTCATAACGGTTAATTGGTATATCCACATCAAGTATCACCCACGATCTCTCTTCTTCTTCTTCACAATTAAAGAATCCCAAAACATTATCATCACTCTATACATCTCGGGCGAATACAAAATTAGCGACGACTATGAGATCTCTAGTAGAATCATCCGATATTAAAAATACGTGAACCATATTGATCATATACGCGATTCTATGTTTCTCAAAATATGGAAAGTATGGTATTATGTTCAATAGAGGAAGTTTGACATCGATTTCTGAAATAGGATAAAAAAGGAACATGTCAGGATTATGGTTGGGTCCAGCAACAAGAACCAACCAACCATTAGAAGTTGCACAACAGAAGGTAGCACCGTGAGCTACTTTTGGGTATTTATTCAACATATAACTAGAAAATTTAAAAGTGTAGAAACGATTTTCGGACAAGCTATAGAAGTTGAATCCTGTATGATGGTTATAGGCACAATCTTTAAGCTGTAAAAGTCAAGAAGCTTCAACATCTACTGAAGTGACATGTTGATGAGCAAGCATGGATCTCCATGACTTGCAAACGATAGTCATGCGCACGTAGTCACCAATGTTTACTTTTTTCACTATCATCACCATGATTTCTATGAGCAATTCTTCTTGCCATACGCTTCTAAGGGCCATAAGATTTAGTAGTTTTGCTTCGTTTTTTTTTTCAAACCAATTAGAAATAACTATATTATATTTATATAAGCAAGAATTGATTATTTAATATTTGATTAAATTGGTAACATTTGTCATGCTCATATAGTCACCGAAAATTCCTTTGTATGTCAGCACACTTTCCTTTTTATTTCGTTTAAAAATAAGTGTCAGTTTTCCATAATTGAAAACAATTTAATTTTTAAGAATTTTAGCCAATATTCATATAGTACTTCCGTTTTTTTTTCTTCTCAACAACAATTACGTTTGCATTTATTTAATTATAAGCAAAGAAATCCCACATGGTGCAAAATAGTAATCTATATTAGTGAAATATTTTTTCCTTTTAAAATAGATTTCACACCAGACAAAATAGTTATTTAATATTTTTCTAATATTTAGAAATTGAAATTCTATTAAAATTTGGTTAGTAAACTTTACCTTGTTTGAATTACGTATTTAAAATTTAGGACTTTAAAATTAGTTAACAATTTTATCAATATATTAATATTTCCTTATTTAAACTAATATAATTATTATATTATTAATTATGAGTTAAGAGTTAAAGTTCTTTTTTCTTCTTAATTGATTGCATGAAAATAAGTTAAAATATATAAAAAAAAATCACTCGTGCTTTAAAATTATACTTGAAGCTTTTAATAAATATCTTCCATTAAAAAAATATAAAAGCAAAGATTTTTACTTTAACAGCTATAGCTTACAACATTGCATTATGTATAGAATTCATTAGGATTTTCTTACTTGAGTATAATTAAGTATTTATGTATGTTTAGTGATACTTTTATTTATATAAATAATTTGAGTAAAAACTAACGAATTTACGTGAATTGAATTGAATTGAATTGGTCCCTTTTTCACGTGTTTTCACATCATTGAATTGATCGATATCGACTTGTTCCAATCTTCAAGAAAGACATTGACAATTTTTCAAATAATAATAAGGAAAACAAGTTTTCATAAGCGATATTCTATACTAATTAATTAGCTTCTTCCTACCCCCAACACACCCTCACCACATAGCCATCATTCCCATCTCCACCACCCTCATACGGTCATATCCTAATCTGTGGTAGAATCAAGATTCTCATTAAGACAATTAAATATAGAAATAAGTAAACAAACAAAAAGGCAAAAACTGCAACATCTACTATATAAATATATATTCATGAAATAATTGACCATGTGTTATACAATGTTAGTAGGTTCGGACTTCGGACGAACCCTTTTGCACTCCCTCACTCTAACCCTACTCGTAATATTTACCTAGGCTAAATATAATAATTACTTTGTAGTTACATACTGAACACCAAAAAATAAACGGAAAAGGGCCAAAAATACCCCTGAAGTATAGGAAAAGGTCTAAAAATATCCTCCATCCATCTTTTGGTCTAAAAATACCCTTCTACTCATCTTTTTTGTCTAAAATTACCCTTCCATCCACCTTTTTGCTCACTTATACCCTTGCAACTAACAACCCTCTCTTCTTCTTTTTTAAATACTTATTTTGTGACATTTTCTTGTTGAATGAAATAAAAATCCACCTCTATTAATTTTTTCTCATAATTTATCCAAATCAAAACAATATATCTTTTCAAGATCCAAAAAATATGTTTTTTTAAATCTAGTAATTTCTATTTTCTATAGCTTTTTTT